>CAJGYO010000779.1:0-103617 GCA_904845875.1 Miscanthus lutarioriparius | reverse complement strand
AGCGTTATTAACGCACCGATGGTACTCTTAGGTGACGAGGCTCAAGATTTTGGAGGCACCTGATGGAACTCCTAGGTGACGTGGGTCATGTGGAATCTCATTTTGGTCTATTTGGAGACAAGTGTTCGCGCTGGTGCCATATAGGTGCACGGTTTGCGCCTTTAACGCACCATAGGCTCGGAAATCGGTTTGGACACAACCGATGGAACTCCTAGGTGACGTGGGTCTTGTGGAAACTTGTTTCGTCCGCTTTGGAGATAGTGTTAGTGTCGGTGCAAGATAGGTGCACGGTTTGCGCCAAACGTACTATAGGCTTAGACATCGCTTTTAACGCACCGATGGTACTCCTAGGTGACGAGGCTCAAGTGGAAGCTCATTTCAGTCCGTGGTGGAGATAGTGCTAATCTTGACGCAAGATAGGTGCGCGGTTTGCGCCCGAACGCACTATAGGCTCGGAGATCATTTTGGAGGCACCGATGGAACTCCTAGGTGACGTGGGTCATGTGGAATCTCATTTTGGTCTATTTGGAGACAGTGTTCGCGCTTGGTGCCATATAGGTGCACGGTTTGCCCGAACGCACTATAGGCTCGGAAATCGGTTTGGACACAGCCGATGGAACTCCTAGGTGACGTGGGTCTTGTGGAACTTGTTTCGAACCGCTTTGAGATAGTGTTAGTGTCGGTGCAAGATAGGTGCACGGTTTGCGCCAAACGCACCATAGGCTTAGACATCGCTTTTAACGCACCGATGGTTCTCCTAGGTGACGAGGCTCAAGTGGAAGCTCGCTTTCACCGCTGTGGAGATAGTGCTAATCTTGACGCAAGATAGGTGCGCCGGTTTGCACCGAACGCACTATAGGCTCGGAGATCATTTTGGTCGCACCGATGGAACTCCTAGGTGACGGGGGTCATGTGAAATCTCATTTCGGTCTGTTTGGAGACAGTGTTGGCGCTTGGTGCAATTAGGTGCAACGCTTTGCGCCGAACGCACCATAGGCTTGGAAATCGGTTTGATGCACCCGATGGAACTCCTAGGTGACGTTGGTCTTGTGGAAACTTGTTTCGTCCGCTTGGAGATAGTGCTAGTGTCGGTCCAAGATAGATGCACGGTTTGCGCCAAACGCACTATAGGCTTAGACATCGCTTTAACGCACCGATGGTACTCTTAGGTGACGAGGCTCAAGTGGAAGCTCATTTCAGTCCGTGGTGGAGATAGTGCTAATCTTGACGCAAGATAGGTGCGCGGGTTTGCGCCGAACGCACCATAGGCTCGGAGATCATTTTGGAGGCACCGATGGAACTCCTAGGTGACGTGGGTCATGTGGAATCTCATTTTGGTCTATTTGGAGACAAAGTGGTTCGCTGTTGGTGCCATATAGGTGCACGGTTTGCGCCGAACGCACTATAGGCTCGGAAATCGGTTTGGACACAACCGATGGAACTCCTAGGTGACGTGGGTCTTGTGGAACTTGCTTCGGACCGCTTGGAGATAGTGTTAGTGTCGGTGCAAGATAGGTGCACGGTTTGCGCCAAACGCACTATAGGCTTAGACATCGCTTTTAACGCACCGATGGTTCTCCTAGGTGACGAGGCTCAAGTGGAAGCTCGCTTTCAGTCCGCTTGGAGATAGTGCTAATCTTGACGCAAAGATAGGTGCGCGGTTTGCACCGAACGCACTATAGGCTCGAGATCATTTTGGTCGCACCGATGGAACTCCTAGGTGACGGGGTCATGTGAAATCTCATTTTGGTCTGTTTGGAGAGAGTTGTTGGCGCTGCGGTGCAATATAGTTGCACGCTTTTGCGCCGAACGCACTCATAGGCTTGGAAATCGGTTTGATGCACCCGATGGAACTCCTAGGTGACGTTGGTCTTGTGGAAACTTGTTTCGGTCCGCTTGGAGATAGTGTTAGTGTCGGTCCAAGATAGATGCACGGTTTGCGCCAAACGCACTATAGGCTTAGACATCGCTTTTAACGCACCGATGGTACTCTTAGGTGACGAGGCTCAAGTGGAAGCTCATTTCAGTCCGCTGTGGAGATAGTGCTAATCTTGACGCAAGATAGGTGCGCGGTTTTGCGCCAACGCACTATAGGCTCGAGATCATTTTGGAGGCACCGATGGAACTCCTAGGTGACGGGGTCATGTGGAATCTCATTTTGGTCTATTTGGAGACAAAGTGTTCGCGGTGGTGCCATATAGGTGCACGGTTTGCTCGAACGCACCATAGGCTCGGAAATCGGTTTGGACACAGCCGATGGAACTCCTAGGTGACGTGGGTCTTGTGGAACTTGTTTCGAACCGCTTGGAGATAGTGTTAGTGTCGGTGCAAGATAGGTGCACGGTTTGCGCCAAACGCACCATAGGCTTAGACATCGCTTTTAACGCACCGATGGTTCTCCTAGGTGACGAGGCTCAAGTGGAAGCTCATTTCAGTCCGCTTGGAGATAGTGCTAATCTTCTTGACGCAAGATAGGTGCGCCGGGTTTGCGCCGAACGCACTATAGGCTCGAGATCATTTTGGAGGCACCGATGGAACTCCTAGGTGACGTGGGTCATGTGGAATCTCATTTTGGTCTATTTGGAGACAGTGTTCGCTTCGGTGCATATAGTTGCACGCTTTTGCGCCAAACGCACCATAGGCTCGGAAATCGGTTGGACACACCCGATGGAACTCCTAGGTGACGTGGGTCTTGTGGAAACTTGTTTCGGACCGCTTGGAGATAGTGTTAGTGTCGGTGCAAGATAGGTGCACGGTTTGCGCCAAACGCACTATAGGCTTAGACATCGCTTTTAACGCACCGATGGTACTCCTAGGTGACGAGGCTCAAGTGGAAGCTCATTTCAGTCCGCTGGAGATAGTGCTAATCTTGACGCAAGATAGGTGCGCGGTTTGCGCCGAACGCACTATAGGCTCGCCGATCATTTTGGACGCACCGATGGAACTCCTAGGTGACGGGTCATGTGGAATCTCATTTTGGTCTATTTGGAGACAAAGGTTCGCGCTGGTGCAATATAGTTGCACGGTTTGGCGCCGAACGCACTATAGGCTCGGAAATCGGTTTGGACACAGCCGATGGAACTCCTAGGTGACGTGGGTCTTGTGGAATCTTGTTTCGACCGCTTGGAGATAGTGTTAGTGTCGGTGCAAGATAGGTGCACGGTTTGCGCCAAACGCACTATAGGCTTAGACATCGCTTTTAACGCACCGATGGTACTCCTAGGTGACGAGGCTCAAGTGGAAGCTCATTTCAGTCCGCTGGTGGAGATAGTGCTAATCTTGACGCAAGATAGGTGCGCCGGTTTGCGCCGAACGCACTATAGGCTCGAGATCATTTTGGTCGCACCGATGGAACTCCTAGGTGACGTGGGTCATGTGAAATCTCATTTCGGTCTGCTTGGAGACAGTGTTGTTGCAGCGGTGCAATATAGTTGCACGCTTTTGCGCCGAACGCACTATAGGCTTGGAAATCGGTTTGGATGCACCGATGGAACTCCTAGGTGACGCTGGTCTTGTGGAAACTTGTTTCGTCCGCTTGGAGATAGTGCTAGTGTCGGTCCAAGATAGATGCACGGTTTGCGCCAAACGCACCATAGGCTTAGACATCGCTTTTAACGCACCGATGGTACTCTTAGGTGACGAGGCTCAAGTGGAAGCTCATTTCAGTCCGTGGGTGAGATAGTGCTAATCTTGACGCAAGATAGGTGCGCGGTTTGCGCCGAACGCACTATAGGCTCGAGATCATTTTGGAGGCACCGATGGAACTCCTAGGTGACGTGGGTCATGTGGAATCTCATTTTGGTCTATTTGGAGACAAGTGTTCGCTGGTGCCATATAGGTGCACGGTTTGCGCCCGAACGCACTATAGGCTCGAAATCGGTTTGGACACAGCCGATGGAACTCCTAGGTGACGTGGGTCTTGTGGAACTCTGTTTCGGACCGCTTGGAGATAGTGTTAGTGTCGGTGCAAGATAGGTGCACGGTTTGCGCCAAACGCACTATAGGCTTAGACATCGCTTTTAACGCACCGATGGTTCTCCTAGGTGACGAGGCTCAAGTGGAAGCTCGCTTTCAGTCCGCTTGAGAGATAGTGCTAATCTTGACGCAAGATAGGTGCGCCGTTTGCACCGGCTTAAACGCACTATAGGCTCGAGATCATTTTGGACGCACACCGATGGAACTCCTAGGTGACGTGGGTCATGTGAAATCTCATTTTGGTCTGTTTGGAGACAGTGTTGGCACGCCGGTGCAATATAGTTGCACGCTTTGCGCCCAACGCACTATAGGCTTGGAAATCGGTTTGGACGCACCCGATGGAACTCCTAGGTGACGTGGGTCTGTGGAAACTTGTTTCGGTCCGCTTGGAGATAGTGTTAGTGTCGGTGCAAGATAGGTGCACGGTTTGCGCCAAACGCACTATAGGCTTAGACATCGCTTTTAACGCACCGATGGTACTCCTAGGTGACGAGAGGCTCAAGTGGAAGCTCATTTCAGTCCGTGGTGGAGATAGTGCTAATCTTGACGCAAGATAGGTGCGCGCGGTTTGCGCCGAACGCACTATAGGCTCGGAGATCATTTTGGAGGCACCGATGGAACTCCTAGGTGACGGGGGTCATGTGGAATCTCATTTTGGTCTATTTGGAGACAGTGTTCGCGCTGGTGCCATATAGGTGCACGGTTTGCGCCGAACGCACTACATAGGGCTCGGAAATCGGTTTGGACACACCGATGGAACTCCTAGGTGACGTGGGTCTTGTGGAACTTGTTTCGGACCGCTTGGAGATAGTGTTAGTGTCGGTGCAAGATAGGTGCACGGTTTGCGCCAAACGCACTATAGGCTTAGACATCGCTTTTTAACGCACCGATGGTACTCCTAGGTGACGAGGCTCAAGTGGAAGCTCATTTCAGTCCGCTTGGAGATAGTGCTAATCTTGACGCAAGATAGGTGCGCGGTTTGCGCCTAAACGCACTATAGGCTCGAGATCATTTTGGAGGCACCGATGGAACTCCTAGGTGACGTGGGTCATGTGGAATCTCATTTTGGTCTATTTGGAGACAAAGTGTTGGCATCGGTGCAATATAGGTGCACGGGGTTTGTGCCTTTAACGCACTATAGGCTCGGAAATCGGTTTGGACACACCGGATGGAACTCCTAGGTGACGTGGGTCTTGTGGAAACTTGTTTCGACCGCTTGGAGATAGTGTTAGTGTCGGTCCAAGATAGGTGCACGGTTTGCGCCAAACGCACCATAGGCTTAGACATCGCTTTTTAACGCACCGATGGTACTCCTAGGTGACGAGGCTCAAGTGGAAGCTCATTTCAGTCCGCTTGGAGATAGTGCTAATCTTGACGCAAGATAGGTGCGCGGCTTTGCGCCGAACGCACCATAGGCTCGAGATCATTTTGGAGGCACCTGATGGAACTCCTAGGTGACGTGGGTCATGTGGAATCTCATTTTGGTCTATTTTGGAGACAAGTTGTTCGCGGTGCCATATAGGTGCACGGTTTGCGCCGAAACGCACCATAGGCTCGGAAATCGGTTTGGACACAGCCGATGGAACTCCTAGGTGACGTGGGTCTTGTGGAATCTTGTTTCGACCGCTTTGGAGATAGTGTTAGTGTCGGTGCAAGATAGGTGCACGGTTTGCGCCAAAACGCACTATAGGCTTAGACATCGCTTTTAACGCACCGATGGTACTCCCTAGTGACGAGGCTCAAGTGGAAGCTCATTTCAGTCCGCTGTGGAGATAGTGCTAATCTTGACGCAAGATAGGTGCGCGGTTTGCGCCGAACGCACTATAGGCTCGAGATCATTTTTGGTCGCACCGATGGAACTCCTAGGTGACGTGGGTCATGTGAAATCTCATTTCGGGTCTGTTTGGAGACAGTGTTACGCGTGGTGCAATATAGTTGCACGCTTTGCGCGCCGAACGCACTATAGGCTTGGAAATCGGTTTGGACGCACCCGATGGAACTCCTAGGTGACGTTGGTCTTGTGGAAACTTGTTTCGTCCGCTTGAGAGATAGTGTGTAGTGTCGGTCCAAGATAGATGCACGGTTTGCGCCAAACGCACTATATAGGCTTAGACATCGCTTTAACGCACCGATGGTACTCTTTAGGTGACGAGGCTCAAGTGGAAGCTCATTTCAGTCCGCGGAGATAGTGCTAATCTTGACGCAAGATAGGTGCGCGGTTTGCGCCGACGCACCATAGGCTCGAGATCATTTTGGAGGCACCGATGGAACTCCTAGGTGACGTGGGTCATGTGGAATCTCATTTTGGTCTATTTGGAGACAAGTGTCGCGCTGGTGCCATATAGGTGCACGGTTTGCGCCGAACGCGCACTATAGGCTCGGAAATCGGTTTGGACACACCGATGGAACTCCTAGGTGACGTGGGTCTTGTGGAACTTGTTTCGGACCGCTTGGAGATAGTGTTAGTGTCGGTGCAAGATAGGTGCACGGTTTGGAGCCAAACGCCAAACGCATCGCATAGGCTTAGACATCGCTTTTAACGCACCGATGGTTCTCCTAGGTGACGAGGCTCAAGTGGAAGCTCATTTCAGTCCGCTTGGAGATAGTGCTAATCTTGACGCAAGATAGGTGCGCGGTTTGCACCGAACGCACTATAGGCTCGAGATCATTTTGGTCGCACCGATGGAACTCCTAGGTGACGTGGGTCATGTGAAATCTCATTTCGGTCTGCTTTGGAGACAGTGTTGGCATCGCAATGCAATATAGTTGCACGCTTATGCCAAACGCACTATAGGCTTGGAAATCGGTTTGGACGCACCCGATGGAACTCCTAGGTGACGCTGGTCTTGTGGAAACTTGTTTCGGTCCGCTTGGAGATAGTGTTAGTGTCGGTCCAAGATAGGTGCACGGTTTGCGCCAAACGCACTCATAGGCTTAGACATCGCTTTTAACGCACCGATGGTACTCCTAGGTGACGAGGCTCAAGTGGAAGCTCATTTTCAGTCCGTGGTGGAGATAGTGCTAATCTTGACGCAAGATAGGTGCGCGGTTTGCGCCGAACGCACTATAGGCTCGGAGATCATTTTGGAGGCACCGATGGAACTCCTAGGTGACGGGGGTCATGTGGAATCTCATTTTGGTCTATTTGGAGACAAAGGTTCGCTGCCATCAGCCATATAGGTGCACGGTGCACGCGCTTTGCGCAACGCACCATAGGCTCTAAATCGGTTTGGACACAGCCGGAACTCCTAGGTGACGTGGGTCTTGTGGAACTTGTTTCGACCGCTTGGAGATAGTGTTAGTGTCGGTGCAAGATAGGTGCACGGTTTGCGCCAAACGCACTATAGGCTTAGACATCGCTTTTAACGCACCGATGGTACTCCTAGGTGACGAGGCTCAAGTGGAAGCTCATTTCAGTCCGCTGGGAGATAGTGCTAATCTTGACGCGCAAGATAGGTGCGCGGTTTGCGCCGAACGCACTATAGGCTCGAGATCATTTTGGACGCCACCGATGGAACTCCTAGGTGACGTGGGTCATGTGGAATCTCATTTTGGTCTATTTGGAGAGAGTTTGCGCCGGTGCAATATAGTTGCACGCTTTGGCGCCGAAACGCACTATAGGCTTGGAAATCGGTTTGGACACACCCGATGGAACTCCTAGGTGACGTGGGTCTTGTGGAATCTTTGTTTCGGTCCGCTTGGAGATAGTGTTAGTGTCGGTGCAAGATAGGTGCACGGTTTGCGCCAAAACGCACTATAGGCTTAGACATCGCTTTTAACGCAACGCACCGATGGTACTCTTTAGTGACGAGGCTCAAGTGGAAGCTCATTTCAGTCCGCTGGAGAGATAGTGCTAATCTTGACGCAAGATAGGTGCGCGGTTTGCGCCTTTAACGCACTATAGGCTCGGAGATCATTTTGGAGGCACCGATGGAACTCCTAGGTGACGTGGGTCATGTGGAATCTCATTTTGGTCTATTTGGAGACAAGTGTTCGCGCTTGCATATTAGGTGCACGGTTTGCGCCTTTAACGCACTATAGGCTCGGAAATCGGTTTGGACACACCGATGGAACTCCTAGGTGACGTGGGTCTTGTGGAATCTTGTTTCGACCGCTTGGAGATAGTGTTAGTGTCGGTGCAAGATAGGTGCACGGTTTGCGCCAAACGCACTATAGGCTTAGACATCGCTTTTAACGCACCGATGGTACTCCCAGGTGACGAGGCTCAAGTGGAAGCTCATTTCAGTCCGCTTGGAGATAGTGCTAATCTTGACGCAAGATAGGTGCGCGGTTTGCGCCGAACGCACTATAGGCTCGAGATCATTTTGGTCGCACCGATGGAACTCCTAGGTGACGTGGGTCATGTGGAATCTCATTTTGGTCTATTTGAGAGAGTGTTGGCATGGGTGCAATATAGTTGCACGCTTTGCGCGCCGAACGCACCATAGGCTTGGAAATCGGTTTGGACGCACCCGATGGAACTCCTAGGTGACGTGGGTCTTGTGGAAACTTGTTTCGTCCGCTTTGGAGATAGTGCTAGTGTCGGTCCAAGATAGATGCACGGTTTGCGCCAAACGCACTATAGGCTTAGACATCGCTTTAACGCACCGATGGTACTCCTAGGTGACGAGGCTCAAGTGGAAGCTCATTTCAGTCCGTGGAGATAGTGCTAATCTTGACGCAAGATAGGTGCGCGGGTTTGCGCCGAACGCACTATAGGCTCGAGAGATCATTTTGGACGCACCGATGGAACTCCTAGGTGACGTGGGTCATGTGGAATCTCATTTTGGTCTATTTGGAGACAGTGTTCGCATGGTGCCATATAGGTGCACGGTTTGCGCCGAACGCACTATAGCTCGAAATCGGTTTGGACACACCCGATGGAACCCTAGGTGACGGGGTCTTGTGGAATCTTCATTTCGGACCGCTTGGAGATAGTGTTAGTGTCGGTGCAAGATAGGTGCACGGTTTGCGCCAAACGCACTACATAGGCTTAGACATCGCTTTTAACGCACCGATGGTTCTCCTAGGTGACGAGGCTCAAGTGGAAGCTCGCTTCAAACCGCTTGGAGATAGTGCTAATGTCGGTCGCAAGATAGGTGCACGGTTTGCGCCAAACGCACTATAGGCTTAGACATCATTTTTAACGCACCGATGGTACTCCTAGGTGACGAGGCTCAAGTGGAAGCTCATTTCAGTCCGTGGAGAGATAGTGCTAATCTTGACGCAAGATAGGTGCGCGCGTTTGCGCCTTTAACGCACTATAGGCTCGGAGATCATTTTGGAGGCACCGATGGAACTCCTAGGTGACGTGGGTCATGTGGAATCTCATTTTGGTCTATTTGGAGACAGTGTTAGTGTTGGTGCAATATAGGTGCACGGTTTGCGCCGAACGCACTATAGGCTCGGAAATCGCTTTGGACGCACCGATGGAACTCCTAGGTGACGTGGGTCTTGTGGAAACTTGTTTCAACCGCTTTGGAGATAGTGGTCGGTTGTGTCGAAGATAGGTGCACGGTTTGCGCCAAACGCACTATAGGCTTAGACATCGCTTTTAACGCACCGATGGTACTCCAGGGTGACGAGGGCTCAAGTGGAAGCTCATTTCAGTCCGTGTGGAGATAGTGCTAATCTTGACGCAAGATAGGTGCGCGTTTGCGCCGAACGCACCATAGGCTCGGAGATCATTTTGGAGGCACCGATGGAACTCCTAGGTGACGTGGGTCATGTGGAATCTCATTTTGGTCTATTTGGAGACAGTGTTCGCGCTGGTGCCATATAGTTGCACGCTTTGCGCGCCGAACGCACTATAGGCTCGGAAATCGGTTTGACGCACCGATGGAACTCCTAGGTGACGTGGGTCTTGTGGAACTTGTTTCGGACCGCTTGGAGATAGTGTTAGTGTCGGTGCAAGATAGGTGCACGGTTTGCGCCAAACGCACTATAGGCTTAGACATCGCTTTTTAACGCACCGATGGGTACTCCTAGGTGACGAGGCTCAAGTGGAAGCTCATTTCAGTCCGCAGTGAGAGAGATAGTGCTAATCTTGACGCAAGATAGGTGCGCGCGGTTTGCGCCGAACGCACTATAGGCTCGAGATCATTTTGGAGGCACCGATGGAACTCCTAGGTGACGGGGTCATGTGGAATCTCATTTTGGTCTATTTGGAGACAAGTGTTCGCGCGGTGCCATATAGTTGCACGCTGCGCCCGAACGCACTCATAGGCTCGGAAATCGGTTTGGACACACCCGATGGAACTCCTAGGTGACGTGGGTCTTGTGGAACTTGTTTCGACCGCTTGGAGATAGTGTTAGTGTCGGTGCAAGATAGGTGCACGGTTTTGCGCCAAACGCATTCTATAGGCTTAGACATCGCTTTTAACGCACCGATGGTACTCCTAGGTGACGAGGCTCAAGTGGAAGCTCATTTCAGTCCGCTTGGGAGATAGTGCTAATCTTGACGCAAGATAGGTGCGCGGGTTTGCACGCCGAACGCACTATAGGCTCGGAGATCATTTTGGAGGCACCTGATGGAACTCCTAGGTGACGTGGGTCATGTGAAATCTCATTTTGGTCTATTTGGAGACAAAGTTCACGCGGTGCCATATAGGTGCACGGTTTGCGCCGCAACGCACTATAGGCTTTTGGGAAATCGGTTTGGACACACCCGATGGAACTCCTAGGTGACGTGGGTCTTGTGGAATCTTGTTTCGGACCGCTTGGAGATAGTGTTAGTGTCGGTGCAAGATAGGTGCACGGTTTGCGCCAAACGCACTATAGGCTTAGCTTAGACATCGCTTTTAACGCACCGATGGTTCTCCTTAGGTGACGAGGCTCAAGTGGAAGCTCATTTCAGTCCGCTTGGAGATAGTGCTAATCTTGACGCAAGATAGGTGCGCGGTTTGCACCGAACGCACTATAGGCTCGAGATCATTTTGGTCGCACCGATGGAACTCCTAGGTGACGTGGGTCATGTGAAATCTCATTTTGGTCTATTTGGAGAGAGTGTTGGCATCGGTGCAATATAGTTGCACGCTTTGCGCGAACGCACCATAGGCTTGGAAATCGGTTTGGATGCACCCGATGGAACTCCTAGGTGACGTTGGTCTTGTGGAAACTTGTTTCGGTCCGCTTGGAGATAGAGATAGTGCTAGTGTCGGTCCAAGATAGATGCACGGTTTGCGCCAAACGCACCATAGGCTTAGACATCGCTTTTAACGCACCGATGGTACTCTTAGGTGACGAGGCTCAAGTGGAAGCTCATTTCAGTCCGTGGGAGATAGTGCTAATCTTGACGCAAGATAGGTGCGCGGTTTTGCGCCAACGCACTATAGGCTCGGAGATCATTTTGGACGCACCGATGGAACTCCTAGGTGACGTGGGTCATGTGGAATCTCATTTTGGTCTATTTGGAGACAAAGTGTTCGCGCTTGGTGCCATATAGGTGCACGGTTTTGCGCCGAACGCACTCATAGGCTCGGAAATCGGGTTTGGACACACCGATGGAACTCCTAGGTGACGTGGGTCTTGTGGAATCTCGTTTCGACCGCTTGGAGATAGTGTTAGTGTCGGTGCAAGATAGGTGCACGGTTTGCGCCAAAACGCACTATATAGGCTTAGACATCGCTTTTTAACGCACCGATGGTTCTCCTAGGTGACGAGGCTCAAGTGGGAAGCTCGCTTTCAGTCCGCTTGGAGATAGTGCTAATCTTGACGCAAGATAGGTGCGCGGTTTGCGCCAAACGCACTATAGGCTTAGAGATCATTTTGGACGCACCGATGGTACTCCTAGGTGACGAGGCTCATGTGGAATCTCATTTCAGTCCGTGGCTTGAGAGATAGTGCTAATCTTGACGCAAGATAGGTGCACGGTTTGCGCCAACGCACTATAGGCTCGGAGATCATTTTTGACACACCCGATGGAACTCCTAGGTGACGTGGGTCTTGTGGGAATCTCATTTTGGTCTATTTGGAGACAAGTGTTAGTGTCGTTGCAAGCCATATAGGTGCACGGTTTGGCGCCAACGCACTCACCATAGGCTCGGAAATCGGTTTTTACGCACCGATGGTACTCCTAGGTGACGAGGGTCTTGTGGAAGCTCGTTTCACGCACCGCTTTGGAGATAGTGTTAGTCTCGGTGCAAGATAGGTGCACGGCTTTGCGCCAAACGCACTATAGGCTTAGAGATCGCTTTTAACGCACCGATGGAACTCCTAGGTGACGAGGGTCATGTGGAATCTCATTTCAGTCTATTTGGAGATAGTGCTAATCTTGGCGCAAGATAGGTGCGCGGTTTGCGCCAACGCACTATAGGCTTGAGATCGGTTTGGACGCACCGATGGAACTCCTAGGTGACGTGGGTCTTGTGGAAACTCATTTTTCGGTCTGTTTGGAGATAGTGTTAGTGTCGGTGCAAGATAGGTGCACGGTTTTTGCGCCAAACGCACTATAGGCTTAGACATCGCTTTTAACGCCGAGGTACTCAGGTGACGGGGCTCGGGAAGCTCATTTCAAATCCGTTTGGAGATAGTGCTAATCTTGACGCAAGATAGGTGCGCGGTAGGCGCCGTTGGTACTACAGGCTTCGAGATCATTTTTGAGGCACCGATGGAACCTAGGTGACGGGGTCATGTGGAATCTCATTTTGGTCTATTTGGAGACAGTGTTCGCGCATGGTGCATATAGGTGCACGGTTTGCGCCAAACGCACTACATAGGCTTAGAATCGGTTTTAACGCACCGATGGAACTCCTAGGTGACGAGGGTCTTGTGGAAGCTCGTTTCAGTCCGCTTGGAGATAGTGCTAATGTTGGTGCAAGATAGGTGCACGGTTTTGCGCCAAACGCACTATAGGCTTAGACATCGCTTTTAACGCACCGATGGTACTCCTAGGTGACGAGGCTCAAGTGGAAGCTCATTTCAGTCCGTTTGGAGATAGTGCTAATCTTGACGCAAGATAGGTGCGCCGGTTTGCGCCGAACGCACTATAGGCTCGGAGATTATTTTGGACGCACCGATGGAACTCCTAGGTGACGTGGGTCATGTGGAATCTCATTTTGGTCTATTTGGAGACAAGTGTTGGCGCGGTGCATATATAGTTGCACGCTTTGCGCCAACGCACCATAGGCTTGGAATCGGTTTGGACGCACCCGATGGAACTCCTAGGTGACGTGGGTCTTGTGGAAACTTGTTTCGTCCGCTTGGAGATAGTGCTAGTGTCGGTCCAAGATAGATGCACGGTTTGCGCCAAACGCACTATAGGCTTAGACATCGCTTTTAACGCACCGATGGTACTCTTAGGTGACGAGGCTCAAGTGGAAGCTCATTTCAGTCCGTGTGGAGATAGTGCTAATCTTGACGCAAGATAGGTGCGCGCTTGCGCGCCGAACGCACCATAGGCTCGGAGATCATTTTGGAGGCACCTGATGGAACTCCTAGGTGACGTGGGTCATGTGGAATCTCATTTTGGTCTATTTGGAGACAAAGTGTTCGCGCAGTGCCATATAGGTTGCACGGTTTGCGCCGAACGCACTATAGGCTCGGAAATCGGTTTGGACACACCGATGGAACTCCTAGGTGACGTGGGTCTTGTGGAACTTGTTTCGGACCGCTTGGAGATAGTGTTAGTGTTAGTGTCGGTCCAAGATAGATGCACGGTTTGCGCCAAACGCACTATAGGCTTAGACATCGCTTTTAACGCACCGATGGTACTCTTAGGTGACGAGGCTCAAGTGGAAGCTCATTTCAGTCCGTGGGAGATAGTGCTAATCTTGACGCAAGATAGGTGCGCCGTTTGCGCCGAACGCACTATAGGCTCGAGATCATTTTGGAGGCACCGATGGAACTCCTAGGTGACGTGGGTCATGTGGAATCTCATTTTGGTCTATTTGGAGACAAGTGTTCATCGGTGCCATATAGGTGCACGGTTTGCGCCCGAACGCACTCATAGGCTCGGAAATCGGTTTGGACACACCGATGGAACTCCTAGGTGACGTGGGTCTTGTGGAAAACTTGTTTCGACCGCTTTGGAGATAGTGTTAGTGTCGGTGCAAGATAGGTGCACGGTTTGCGCGCCAAACGCACTATAGGCTTAGACATCGCTTTTAACGCACCGATGGTTCTCCTAGGTGACGAGGCTCAAGTGGAAGCTCGCTTCAGTCCGTGCGTGGAGATAGTGCTAATCTTGACGCAAGATAGGTGCGCGGTTTGCGCCCGAACGCACTATAGGCTCGAGATCATTTTGGTCGCACCGATGGAACTCCTAGGTGACGTGGGTCATGTGGAATCTCATTTCGGTCTGTTTGGAGAGAGTGTTGGCGTTGGTGCAATATAGTGCACGGCGCGCCGAACAACGTATATAGGCTTGGAATCGGTTTGGACACACCCATGGAACTCCTAGGTGACGGGTCTTGGAAACTCGGTTTGGACCGCTTGAGAGATAGTGAACTCGGTCCAAGATAGATGCACGGTCTGCGCCAAACGCACTATGGCTTAGAATCGCTTTTAACGCACCGATGGTACTTAGGTGACGAGGGCTCAAGTGAAAGCTCATTTCAGTCCGTGGAGAGATAGTGCTAGTGTCGCAAGGTGCCTAGGCGCATAGGTGCACGGTTTGCGCCAAACGCACTATAGGCTTAGACGGGGCATCGCTTTTGGACGCACCGATGGTTCTCCTAGGTGACGCAGGCTCAAGTGGAAGCTCATTTCAGTCCGCTTTGGAGATAGTGCTAATCTTGGTGGAAGAGATAGATAGGTGCGCGGTTTTGCGCCAAACGCACTATAGGCTTAGAGATAGATCGCTTTAACGCACCGATGGTGGAACTCCTAGGTGACGTGGCTCAAGTGGGTGAAGCTCATTTCAGTCCGTTTGGAGATAGTGCTAATCTTGGTGCAAGATAGGTGCGCGGTTTGCGCCAAACGCACTATAGGCTTGGAGATCATTTTTTAACGCACCGATGGAACTCCTAGGTGACGTGGGTCATGTGGAATCTCATTTTGGTCTGTTTGGAGATAGTGTTAATCTTGACGCAAGATAGGTAGGTGCACGGTTTGCGCCGAACGCACCATAGGCTTGGAAATCATTTTGGACGCACCGATGGAACTCCTAGGTGACGTGGGTCTTGTGGAAACTCATTTCAATCCTGCTTGGAGATAGTGCTAGTGTGGTGCAAGATAGGTGCACGGTTTTTAGATGCCAAACGCACTACATAGGCTTGGAAATCGGTTTGCGCACCGATGGAACTCCTAGGTGACGTGGCTCTTGTGGAAACTTGTTTCAACCGCTTTTTGGAGAGATAGTGCTAGTGTCGGTGCAAGATAGGTGCACGGTTTGCGCCAAACGTACTAGGCTTAGACATCGCTTTTAACGCACCGATGGTACTCCTAGGTGACGAGGGCTCAAGTGGAAGCTCATTTCAGTCCGTGGAGATAGTGCTAATCTTGACGCAAGATAGGTGCGCGGTTTGCGCCGAACGCACTATAGGCTCGGAGATCATTTTGGAGGCACCGATGGAACTCCTAGGTGACGTGGGTCATGTGGAATCTCATTTTGGTCTATTTGGAGACAGTGTTCGCATGCTGTGCAATATAGGTGCACGCTTTGCGCCGAACGCACTATAGGCTCGGAAATCGGTTTGGACACACCGATGGAACTCCTAGGTGACGTGGGTCTTGTGGAAACTTGTTTCGGGACGCTTGGAGATAGTGTTAGTGTCGGTCCAAGATAGATGCACGGTTTGCGCCAAACGCACTATAGGCTTAGACATCGCTTTTAACGCACCGATGGTACTCTTAGGTGACGAGGCTCAAGTGGAAGCTCATTTCAGTCCGTGTGGAGATAGTGCTAATCTTGACGCAAGATAGGTGCGCGGGTTTGCGCCGAACGCACTACCATAGGCTCGGAGATCATTTTGGAGGCACCGATGGAACTCCTAGGTGACGTGGGTCATGTGGAATCTCATTTTGGTCTATTTGGAGACAAGTGTTCGCGCTGGTGCCATATAGGTTGCACGGTTTGCGCCGAACGCACTATAGGCTCGAAATCGGTTTGGACACACCCGATGGAACTCCTAGGTGACGTGGGTCTTGTGGAAACTTGTTTCGGACTGCTTGGAGATAGTGTTAGTGTCGGTGCAAGATAGGTGCACGGTTTGCGCCAAACGCATCATAGGCTTAGACATCGCTTTTTAACGCACCGATGGTACTCCTAGGTGACGAGGCTCAAGTGGAAGCTCATTTCAGTCCGTGGTGGAGATAGTGCTAATCTTGACGCAAGATAGGTGCGCGTTTGCGCCGAACGCACTATAGGCTTGAGATCATTTTGGTCGCACCGATGGAACTCCTAGGTGACGTGGGTCATGTGGAAATCTCATTTCGGTCTGTTTGGAGAGAGTGTTAATCTGGTGCAATATAGGTGCACGCTTTGCCGCCAACGCACTATAGGCTTGGAAATCGGTTTGGACACACCCGATGGAACTCCTAGGTGACGTGGGTCTTGTGGAAACTTGTTTCGTCCGCTTTGGAGATAGTGTTAGTGTCGGTCCAAGATAGGTGCACGGTTTGCGCGCCAAACGCACTATAGGCTTAGACATCGCTTTTAACGCACCGATGGTTCTCCTAGGTGACGGCTCAAGTGGAAGCTCGTTTCAGTCCGCTTGGAGATAGTGCTAATAGGTTGACGCAAGATAGGTGCGCGGTTTGCGCCAAACGCACTATAGGCTTAGACATCGCTTTTTTTGCACCGATGGTTCTCCTAGGTGACGAGGCTCAAGTGGAAGCTCGTTTTCAGTCCGCTTGGAGATAGTGCTAATCTTGACGCAAGATAGGTGCGCGGTTTGCGCTTAGAACGCACTATAGGCTCGGAGATCATTTTGGAGGCACCGATGGAACTCCTAGGTGACGTGGGTCATGTGGAATCTCATTTTGGTCTATTTGGAGACAGTGTTCGCGTTGTCAGCCATATAGGTGCACGGTTTGCGCCGAACGCACTATAGGCTCGGAAATCGGTTTGGACACACCGATGGAACTCCTAGGTGACGTGGGTCTTGTGGAATCTCGTGTTTCGACCGCTTGGAGAGATAGTGTTAGTGTCGGTGCAAGATAGGTGCACGGTTTGCGCCAAACGCACTATAGGCTTAGACATCGCTTTTTAACGCACCGATGGTTCTCCTAGGTGACGACGGGCTCAAGTGGAAGCTCATTTTCAGTCCGCTTGGAGATAGTGCTAATCTTGACGCAAGATAGGTGCGCGGGCTTTGCGCCGCTTAACGCACTATAGGCTCGAGATCATTTTGGTCGCACCGATGGAACTCCTAGGTGACGTGGGTCATGTGAAATCTCATTTCGGTCTGTTTGGAGACAAGTGTTGGCGTGGGTCATGTGGGTGCAATATAGTTGCACGCTTATGCCGAACGCACGCATACCAGGCTTGGAAATCGGTTTGGACGCACCCGATGGAACTCCTAGGTGACGTTGGTCTTGTGGAAACTTGTTTCGGTCCGCTTGGAGATAGTGCTAGTGTCGGTCCAAGATAGATGCACGGTTTGCGCCAAACGTACTACATAGGCTTAGACATCGCTTTTTAACGCACCGATGGTACTCTTAGGGTGACGAGGCTCAAGTGGAAGCTCATTTCAGTCCGTGGGAGATAGTGCTAATCTTGACGCAAGATAGGTGCGCCGGTTTGCGCCGAACGCACTATAGGCTCGAGATCATTTTGGAGGCACCGATGGAACTCCTAGGTGACGTGGGTCATGTGGAATCTCATTTTGGTCTATTTGGAGACAGTGTTCGCGCTTGGTGCCATATAGGTGCACGGTTTGCGCCGAACGCACTATAGGCTCGGAAATCGGTTTGGACACAGCCGATGGAACTCCTAGGTGACGTGGGTCTTGTGGAATCTTGTTTCGGACCGCTTTGGAGATAGTGTTAGTGTCGGTGCAAGATAGGTGCACGGTTTGCGCCAAACGTACCATAGGCTTAGACATCGCTTTTAACGCACCGATGGTTCTCCTAGGTGACGAGGCTCAAGTGGAAGCTCGCTTCAGTCCGCTTGGAGAGATAGTGCTAATCTTGACGCAAGATAGGTGCGCCGGTTTGCACCGAACGCACTATATAGGCTCGAGATCATTTTGGTCGCACCGATGGAACTCCTAGGTGACGTGGGTCATGTGAAATCTCATTTCGGTCTGTTTGGAGACAGTGTTGGCGCCGTGCAATATAGTTGCACGCTTTGCGCCGAACGCACCATAGGCTTGGAAATCGGTTTGGATGCACCCGGTGGAACTCCTAGGTGACGTTGGTCTTGTGGAAACTTGTTTCGTCCGCTTGGAGATAGTGCTAGTGTCGGTCCAAGATAGATGCATGGTTTGCGCCAAACGCACTATAGGCTTAGACATCGCTTATTAACGCACCGATGGTACTCCTAGGTGACGAGGCTCAAGTGGAAGCTCATTTCAGTCCGTGTGGAGATAGTGCTAATCTTGACGCAAGATAGGTGCGCGGTTTGCGCCGAACGCACTATAGGCTCGAGATCATTTTGGAGGCACCTGATGGAACTCCTAGGTGACGTGGGTCATGTGGAATCTCATTTTGGTCTATTTGGAGACAGTGTTCGCGCTGGTGCCATATAGTAGGTGCACGGTTTGCGCCGAACGTACACAGGGCTCGGAAATCGGTTTGGACACAGCCGATGGAACTCCTAGGTGACGTGGGTCTTGTGGAATCTCGTTTCGGACCGCTTTGAGATAGTGTTAGTGTCGGTGCAAGATAGGTGCACGGTTTGCGCCAAACGCACTATATAGGCTTAGACATCGCTTTTAACGCACCGATGGTTCTCCTAGGTGACGAGGCTCAAGTGGAAGCTCATTTCAGTCCGCTTGGAGATAGTGCTAATCTTGACGCAAGATAGGTGCGCGGTTTGCGCCAAACGCACTATAGGCTTAGAGATCATTTTGGAACGCACCGATGGAACTCCTAGGTGACGGGGTCATGTGGAATCTCATTTTGGTCTATTTGGAGAGAAAGTTGCTAACTCGGTGCATATAGGTGCACGCTTTGCGCCGAACGCACTATAGGCTCGGAAATCGGTTTGGACACACCGATGGAACTCCTAGGTGACGTGGGTCTTGTGGAACTCCTGCTTCGTCCGCTTGGAGAGATAGTGTTAGTGTCGTGCAAGATAGGTGCACGGTTTGCCCAAACGCACTACCATAGGCTTAGACATCGCTTTTAACGCACCGATGGTACTCCTAGGTGACGAGGGCTCAAGTGGAAGCTCATTTCCATTTTGGAGATAGTGCTAATCTTGACGCAAGATAGACGCGCTGTACTATAGGCTCGGAGATCATTTTTGGCAACCGATGGAACTCCTAGGTGACGTGGTCATGTGGAATCTCATTTCGGTCTATTTGGAGATAGTGCTAATCTTCGTGCAAGATAGGTGCACGGTTTGCGCCGAACGCACTATAGGCTCGAATCGGTTTGGACGCACCCGATGGAACTCCTAGGTGACGTGGGTCTTGTGGAATCTTGTTTCGGTCTGCTTGGAGATAGTGTTAGTGTCGGTGCAAGATAGGTGCACGGTTTGCGCCAAACGCATCATAGGCTTAGACATCGCGTTTTAACGCACCGATGGTTCTCCTAGGTGACGAGGCTCAAGTGGAAGCTCGTTTCAGTCCGCTTGGAGAGATAGTGCTAATCTTGACGCAAGATAGGTGCGCGGGTTTGCGCCAAACGCACTATAGGCTCGGAGATCATTTTGGACGCACCGATGGAACTCCTAGGTGACGTGGGTCATGTGGAATCTCATTTCAGTCTCGTTTGGAGAGAGTGCTAATCTTGACGCAAGATAGGTGCACGCTTTTGCGCGAACGCACTATAGGCTCGGAAATCGGTTTGGACGCACCGATGGAACTCCTAGGTGACGTGGTCTTGTGGAATCTTGTTTCGTCCTGCTTGGAGATAGTGTTAGTGTCGGTGCAAGATAGATGCACGGTTTGCGCCAAACGCACTCCATAGGCTTAGAAATCGCTTTTAACGCACCGATGGTTCTCCTAGGTGACGAGGCTCAAGTGGAAGCTCGTTTCAGTCCGCTTGGAGATAGTGCTAATCTTGTCGGTGCAAGATAGGTGCACGGTTTGCGCCAAAACGCACTATAGGCTTAGACATCGCTTTTAACGCACCGATGGTTCTCCTAGGTGACGAGGCTCAAGTGGAAGCTCATTTCAGTCCGCTTGGAGATAGTGCTAATCTTGACGCAAGATAGGTGCGCGGTTTGCGCGCCGAACGCACTATAGGCTCGGAGATCATTTTGGTCGCACCGATGGAACTCCTAGGTGACGGGGTCATGTGGAATCTCATTTTGGTCTGTTTGGAGACAGTGTTGGCGCAGTGCAATATAGTTGCACGCTTTGCGCCGAACGCACCATAGGCTTGGAAATCGGTTTGATGCACACCGATGGAACTCCTAGGTGACGTTGGTCTTGTGGAAACTTGTTTCGTCCGCTTGGAGATAGTGCTAGTGTCGGTCCAAGATAGATGCACGGTTTGCGCCAAACGCACCATAGGGCTTAGACATCGCTATTAACGCACCGATGGTACTCTTAGGTGACGAGGCTCAAGTGGAAGCTCATTTCAGTCCGTGGAGAGATAGTGCTAATCTTGACGCAAGATAGGTGCGCGCGGTTTGCGCCGAACGCACTATAGGCTCGGAGATCATTTTGGAGGCACCTGATGGAACTCCTAGGTGACGTGGGTCATGTGGAATCTCATTTTGGTCTATTTGGAGACAGTGTTCGCGCTGGTGCCATATAGGTGCACGGTTTGCGCCGAACGCACTATAGGCTCGGAAATCGGTTTGGACACAGCCGATGGAACTCCTAGGTGACGTGGGTCTTGTGGAACTCCTGTTTCGGACCGCTTGGAGATAGTGTTAGTGTCGGTGCAAGATAGGTGCACGGTTTGCGCCAAACGCACTATAGGCTTAGACATCGCTTTTAACGCACCGATGGTTCTCCTAGGTGACGAGGCTCAAGTGGAAGCTCGCTTTCAGTCCGCTTGAGAGATAGTGCTAATCTTGACGCAAGATAGGTGCGCGGTTTGCACCGAACGCACTATAGGCTCGAGATCATTTTGGTCGCACCGGATGGAACTCCTAGGTGACGTGGGTCATGTGAAATCTCATTTCGTCTGTTTGGAGACAGTGTTACGCTTGCTGGTGCAATATAGTTGCACGCTTTGCCGAAACGCACTATAGGCTTGGAAATCGGTTTGGATGCACCCGATGGAACTCCTAGGTGACGTTGGTCTTGTGGAAACTTGTTTCGTCCGCTTGGAGATAGTGTTAGTGTCGGTCCAAGATAGATGCACGGTTTGCGCCAAACGCACTATAGGCTTAGACATCGCTTTTAACGCACCGATGGTACTCTTAGGTGACGAGGCTCAAGTGGAAGCTCATTTCAGTCCGTGGGAGATAGTGCTAATCTTGACGCAAGATAGGTGCGCGGTTTGCGCCGAACGCACTATAGGCTCGGAGATCATTTTGGAGGCACCGATGGAACTCCTAGGTGACGTGGGTCATGTGGAATCTCATTTTGGTCTATTTGGAGACAGTGTTCGCTTGGTGGTGCCATATAGGTGCACACGGTTTGGCGCCGAACGCACTATAGGCTCGGAAATCGGTTTGGACACACCGCCGATGGAACTCCTAGGTGACGTGGGTCTTGTGGAATCTCATTTGTTTTGACTGCTTGGAGATAGTGTTAGTGTCGGTGCAAGATAGGTGCACGGTTTGCGCCAAACGCATCATAGGCTTAGACATCGCTTTTAACGCACCGATGGTTCTCCCTAGTGACGAGGCTCAAGTGGAAGCTCGCTTCAGTCCGCTTGAGATAGTGCTAATCTTGGTTTGGAGACAAGATAGGTGCACGGGCACGGCGCGCCAAACGCACTATAGGCTTAGACATCGCTTTTAACGCACCGATGGTTCTCCTAGGTGACGAGGCTCAAGTGGAAGCTCATCATTTCAGTCCGCTTGGAGATAGTGCTAATCTTGACGCAAAGATAGGTGCGCGGGTTTGCGCCGAACGCACTATAGGCTCGGAGATCATTTTGGTCACACCGATGGAACTCCTAGGTGACGTGGGTCATGTGAAATCTCATTTCGGTCTGTTTGGAGACAGTGTTGGCATCGGTGCAATATAGTTGCACGCTTTGCGCCAAACGCACCATAGGCTTGGAAATCGGTTTGGACGCACCGATGGAACTCCTAGGTGACGTTGGTCTTGTGGAAACTTGTTTCGTCCGCTTTGGAGATAGTGCTAGTGTCGGTCCAAGATAGATAGATGCACGGTTTGCGCCAAACGCACTATAGGCTTAGACATCGCTTTTAACGCACCGATGGTACTCCTAGGTGACGAGGCTCAAGTGGAAGCTCATTTCAGTCCGTGGAGATAGTGCTAATCTTGACGCAAGATAGGTGCGCGGGTTTGCGCCTTACGCACTATAGGCTCGAGATCATTTTGGAGGCACCTGATGGAACTCCTAGGTGACGTGGGTCATGTGGAATCTCATTTTGGTCTATTTGGAGACAGTGTTCGCGCTGGTGCCATATAGGTGCACGGTTTGCGCCGAACGCACCATAGGCTCGGAAATCGGTTTGGACACAGCCGATGGAACTCCTAGGTGACGTGGGTCTTGTGGAATCCTGTTCGGACCGCTTGGAGATAGTGTTAGTGTCGGTGCAAGATAGGTGCACGGTTTGCGCCAAACGCACTATAGGCTTAGACATCGCTTTTTAACGCACCGATGGTTCTCCCAGGTGACGAGGCTCAAGTGGAAGCTCGCTTCAGTCCGCTTGGAGATAGTGCTAATCTTGACGCAAGATAGGTGCGCGGTTTGCACCGAACGCACTATAGGCTCGAGAGATCATTTTGGTCGCACCGATGGAACTCCTAGGTGACGTGGGTCATGTGAAATCTCATTTCGGTCTGTTTGGAGACAGTGTTACGCGCGGTGCAATATATAGTTGCACGCTTTGCGCCGAACGCACCATAGGCTTGGAAATCGGTTTGGATGCACCGGTGGAACTCCTAGGTGACGTTGGTCTTGTGGAAACTTGTTTCGTCCGCTTGGAGATAGTGCTAGTGTCGGTCCAAGATAGATGCACGGTTTGCGCCAAAACGCACTATAGGCTTAGACATCGCTATTAACGCACCGATGGTACTCTTAGGTGACGAGGCTCAAGTGGAAGCTCATTTCAGTCCGTGGAGATAGTGCTAATCTTGACGCAAGATAGGTGCGCGGTTTGCGCCGAACGCACTATAGGCTCGGAGATCATTTTGGAGGCACCTGATGGAACTCCTAGGTGACGTGGGTCATGTGGAATCTCATTTTGGTCTATTTGGAGACAAAGTGTTCGCGCTGGTGCCATATAGGTGCACGGTTTGCGCCGAACGCACGCACAGGCTCGGAAATCGGTTTGGACACACCCGATGGAACTCCTAGGTGACGTGGGTCTTGTGGAATCTTGTTTCGACCGCTTTGGAGATAGTGTTAGTGTCGGTGCAAGATAGGTGCACGGTTTGCGCCAAACGCATCATAGGCTTAGACATCGCTTTTAACGCACCGATGGTTCTCCTAGGTGACGAGGCTCAAGTGGAAGCTCGCTTCAGTCCGCTGGTGGAGATAGTGCTAATCTTGACGCAAGATAGGTGCGCGGTTTGCGCCAAACGCACCATAGGCTCGGAGATCATTTTGGTCGCACCGATGGAACTCCTAGGTGACGTGGGTCATGTGGAATCTCATTTCGGTCTGTTTGGAGACAGTGTTTGGCGCGGTGCAATATAGTTGCACGCTTTGCGCCGAACGCACTATAGGCTTGGAAATCGGTTTGGACGCACCCGATGGAACTCCTAGGTGACGTTGGTCTTGTGGAAACTTGTTTCGGTCCGCTTGGAGATAGTGTTAGTGTCGGTCCAAGATAGATGCACGGTTTGCGCCAAACGCATTATAGGCTTAGACATCGCTTTTAACGCACCGATGGTTCTCCTAGGTGACGAGGCTCAAGTGGAAGCTCATTTCAGTCCGCTTGGAGATAGTGCTAATCTTGACGCAAGATAGGTGCGCGGTTTGCGCCGAACGCACTATAGGCTCGAGATCATTTTTGGAGGCACCGATGGAACTCCCAGGTGACGTGGGTCATGTGGAATCTCATTTTGGTCTTTGGAGACAAGGTTCGCTGGTGCAGAGATGTTGCACGCTTGTGCCGAACGGTATAGGCTTAAATCGGCTTGGACACGCACGCCGATGGAACCGCAGGTGATAGGCTTGTGGAAATCGGTTTTGGACGCACCCGAGTGTGGAACTCCTAGGTAGGTGCGTTGCGCCAAACGTCTTGTGGAAACTTCGCTTTTACGCACCGCTTGGAGATAGTGGTGTAGTGAAAGTCATTTCGGTCCAAGATAGTGCTAATCTGCACGATAGGTGCGCCGCAAACGTACTATAGGCTTAGAGATCATTTTGGGTCGCACCGATGGTACTCCTAGGTGACGGGGTCATGTGGAATCTCATTTCAAATCCGTTTGGAGATAGTGCTAATCTTGGACGCAAGATAGGTGCGCGGTTTTGCGCCGTTGGAAACGCACCATAGGCTTGGAAATCATTTTGGACGCACCCGATGGAACTCCTAGGTGACGTGGGTCATGTGGAAACTCATTTTGGTCTGCTTGGAGATAGTGTTAGTGTCGGTCCAAGATAGATGCACGGTTTGCGCCAAACGCACTATAGGCTTAGATATCGCTTGGAACGCACCGATGGTACTCCTAGGTGACGAGGCTCAAGTGGAACTCATTTCAGTCCGCTTGGAGATAGTGCTAATCTTGACGCAAAGATAGGCACGCGCTTGCGCCAAACGCACTATAGGCTTAGAGATCATTTTGGACGCACCGATGGAACTCCTAGGTGACGTGGGTCATGTGGAATCTCATTTTGGTCTATTTGGAGAGAAGTGTTAATCTTGACGCAAGATAGGTGCACGGTTTGCGCCGAACGCACTATAGGCTCGAGATCGGTTTGGACACACCGATGGAACTCCTAGGTGACGTGGGTCTTGTGGAATCTCATTTCGGTCTATTTGGAGATAGTGTTAGTGTCGGTGCAAGATAGGTGCACGGTTTGCGCCAAACGCACCATAGGCTTAGAATCGCTTTTTAACGCACCGATGGAACTCCTAGGTGACGTGGGTCAAGTGGAAGCTCGTTTCGGTCCGCTTTGGAGATAGTGCTAGTGTCGGTCCAAGATAGATGCACGGTTTGCGCCAAACGCATTCATAGGCTTAGACATCGCTTTTAACGCACCGATGGTACTCTTAGGTGACGAGGCTCAAGTGGAAGCTCATTTCAGTCCGTGTGAGATAGTGCTAATCTTGACGCAAGATAGGTGCGCGGTTTGCGCCGAACGCACTATAGGCTCGGAGATCATTTTGGAGGCACCTGATGGAACTCCTAGGTGACGTGGGTCATGTGGAATCTCATTTTGGTCTATTTGGAGACAGTGTTCGCGTTGGTGCCATATAGGTGCACGGTTTGGCGCCAACGCACCATAGGCTCGGAAATCGGTTTGGACACAGCCGATGGAACTCCTAGGTGACGTGGGTCTTGTGGAAACTTGTTTCGGACCGCTTGGAGATAGTGTTAGTAGTGTCGGTGCAAGATAGGTGCACGGTTTGCGCCAAACGCACTATAGGCTTAGACATCGCTTTTAACGCACCGATGGTACTCCTAGGTGACGAGGCTCAAGTGGAAGCTCGCTTTCAGTCCGCTTGGAGATAGTGCTAATCTTGACGCAAGATAGGTGCGCGGTTTGCGCCGAACGCACTATAGGCTCTCGAGATCATTTTGGAGGCACCGATGGAACTCCTAGGTGACGTGGGTCATGTGAAATCTCATTTCGGTCTATTTGGAGAGAGAGTGTTGGCATCGGTGCAATATAGTTGCACGCTTTGCGCCGAACGCACCATAGGCTTGGAAATCGGTTTGGACGCACCGATGGAACTCCTAGGTGACGTTGGTCTTGTGGAAACTTGTTTCGGTCCGCTTGGAGATAGTGCTAGTGTCGGTCCAAGATAGATGCACGGTTTGCGCCAAACGCACCATAGGCTTAGACATCGCTTATTAACGCACCGATGGTACTCTTAGGTGACGAGGCTCAAGTGGAAGCTCATTTCAGTCCGTGTGGAGATAGTGCTAATCTTGACGCAAGATAGGTGCGCGTCGCACCGAACGCCTAAACGCACTATAGGCTCGAGATCATTTTGGTCACCGATGGAACTCCTAGGTGACGTGGGTCATGTGGAATCTCATTTTGGTCTGTTTGGAGACAGTGTTGGCGCCGGTGCAATATAGTTGCACGCTTTGCGCCGAACGCACCATAGGCTTGGAAATCGGTTTGGACGCACCCGATGGAACTCCTAGGTGACGTGGGTCTTGTGGAAACTTGTTTCGGTCCGCTTTGGAGATAGTGTTAGTGTCGGTCCAAGATAGATGCACGGTTTGCGCCAAACGCACTATAGGCTTAGACATCGCTTTTAACGCACCGATGGTACTCTTAGGTGACGAGGCTCAAGTGGAAGCTCATTTCAGTCCGTTGGAGATAGTGCTAATCTTGACGCAAGATAGGTGCGCGGTTTGCGCCGAACGCACTATAGGCTCGAGATCATTTTGGAGGCACCTGATGGAACTCCTAGGTGACGTGGGTCATGTGGAATCTCATTTTGGTCTATTTGGAGACAGTGTTCGCGCGGTGCATATAGGTGCACGCTTTGCGCCGAACGCACATAGGCTTGGAAATCGGTTTGGACACACCCGATGAACTCCTAGGTGACGTGGGTCTTGTGGAAACTTGTTTCGGACCGCTTGGAGATAGTGTTAGTGTCGGTCCAAGATAGATGCACGGTTTGCGCCAAACGCACTATAGGCTTAGACATCGCTTTTAACGCACCGATGGTACTCTTAGGTGACGAGGCTCAAGTGGAAGCTCATTTCAGTCCGTGGAGATAGTGCTAATCTTGACGCAAGATAGGTGCGCGGTTTGCGCCGAACGCATATTATAGGCTCGAGATCATTTTGGAGGCACCGATGGAACTCCTAGGTGACGTGGGTCATGTGGAATCTCATTTTGGTCTATTTGGAGACAGTGTTCGCATGGTGCCATATAGGTGCACGGTTTGGCGCCGAACGCACTACAGGCTCGGAAATCGGTTTGGACACAGCCGATGGAACTCCTAGGTGACGTGGGTCTTGTGGAATCTTGTTTCGGACCGCTTGGAGATAGTGTTAGTGTCGGTGCAAGATAGGTGCACGGTTTGCGCCAAACGCACCATAGGCTTAGACATCGCTTTTTAACGCACCGATGGTTCTCCTAGGTGACGAGGCTCAAGTGGAAGCTCGTTTTAGTCCGCTTTGGAGATAGTGCTAATCTTGACGCAAGATAGGTGCCGGTTTGCACCGAACGCACTATAGGCTCTCGAGATCATTTTGGTCGCACCGGATGGAACTCCTAGGTGACGTGGGTCATGTGAAATCTCATTTTGGTCTGTTTGGGAGAGAGTTTTTGGCATCGGTGCAATATAGTTGCACGCTTTGCGCCGAACGCACCATAGGCTTGGAAATCGGTTTGGATGCACCGATGGAACTCCTAGGTGACGTTGGTCTTGTGGAAACTTGTTTTGGTCCGCTTTGGAGATAGTGTTAGTGTCGGTCCAAGATATAGGATGCACGGTTTGCGCCAAACGCACTATAGGCTTAGACATCGCTTTTAACGCACCGATGGTACTCTTAGGTGACGAGGCTCAAGTGGAAGCTCATTTCAGTCCGTGGGAGATAGTGCTAATCTTGACGCAAGATAGGTGCGCGCGGTTTGCGCCGAACGCACTATAGGCTCGGAGATTATTTTGGTCGCACCGATGGAACTCCTAGGTGACGTGGGTCATGTGAAATCTCATTTCGGTCTGTTTGGAGACAGTGTTGGCGCGGTGCAATATAGTTGCACGCTTTGCGCGCCGAACGCACCATAGGCTTGGAAATCGGTTTGGACGCACCCGATGGAACTCCTAGGTGACGTTGGTCTTGTGGAAACTTGTTTCGGTCCGCTTGGAGATAGTGCTAGTGTCGGTCCAAGATAGATGCACGGTTTGCGCCAAACGCACCATAGGCTTAGACATCGCGCTATTAAACGCACCGATGGTACTCTTAGGTGACGAGGCTCAAATGGAAGCTCGTTTCAGTCCGTTTGGAGATAGTGCTAATCTTTACGCAAGATAGGTGCGCGGTTTGCGCCGAACGTACCATAGGCTTGGAGATCATTTTGGAGGCACCTGATGGAACTCCTAGGTGACGTGGGTCATGTGGAATCCATTTTGGTCTATTTCGAGACAGTGTTCGCGTTGGCCATATAGGTGCACGGTTTGCGCCGAACGCACCATAGGCTTAGAATCGCTTTTGGACACAGCCGATGGAACTCCTAGGTGACGAGGGTCTTGTGGAAAGCTCGCTTTGTTCGTCGCTTGGAGATAGTGCTAATCTTGGTGCAAGATAGGTGCACGCTTGTTTGCGCCAAACGCACTATAGGCTTAGACATCGCTTTTAACGCACCGATGGTTCTCCTAGGTGACGAGGCTCAAAGTGGAAGCTCGCTTCAAATTGCTTGGAGATAGTGCTAATCTTGACGCAAGATAGGTGCCCGGTTGTACCGAACGCACTATAGGCTTGGAGATTATTTTGGTCGCACCATATGGAACTCCTAGGTGACGTGGGTCATGTGAAATCTCATTTCGGTCTGTTTGGAGACAGTGTTGGCGCCGGTGCAATATAGTTGCACGCTTTGTGTCGAACGCACCATAGCTTGGAAATCGGTTTGGACGCACCCCGATGGAACTCCTAGGTGACGTTGGTCTTGTGGAAACTTGTTTCGGTCCGTTTGGAGATAGTGCTAGTGTCGGTCCAAGATAGATGCACGGTTTGCGCCAATCGTACCATAGGCTTAGACAGCGTTATAAACGCACCGATGGTACTCTTAGGTGACGAGGCTCAAGTGAAAGCTCATTTCAGTCCGTGTGGAGATAGTGCTAATCTTGACACAAGATAGGTGCGCGGTTTGCGACGAATGTACCATAGGCTTGGAGATCATTTTGGAAGCACCTGATGGAACTCCTAGGTGACGTGGGTCATGTGGAATCTCATTTTGGTCTATTTGGAGATAGTGTTCGCGTTGGTGCCATATAGTTGCACGGTTTGCGCCGAACGTACCATAGGCTCGGAAATCGCTTTGGACACAGCCAATGGAACTCCTAGGTGAAGTGGGTCTTGTGGAATCCTGTTTCGGACCGTTTGGAGATAGTGTTAGTGTCGGTGCAAGATAGGTGCATGATTTGCGCCAAACGTACCATAGGCTTAGACATCGTTTTTAACGCACCGATGGTTCTCCTAGGTGACGAGGCTCAAGTGGAATCTCGTTTCAGTCCGTTTGGAGATAGTGCTAATCTTGACGCAAGATAGGTGCCCGGTTTGCGCCGAACGTACCATAGCCTCGGAGATCATTTTGGTCGCACCGGATGGAACTCCTAGGTGACGTGGGTCATGTGAAATCTCATTTCGGTCTGTTTGGAGACAGTGTTGGCGTCGGTGCAATATAGTTGCGCGCTTTGCGTCAAACGTACCGTAGGCTTGGAAATCGGTTGGAATGCACCCGATGGAACACCTAGGTGACGTTGGACTTGTGGAAACTTGTTTCGGTCCGTTTGGAGATAGTGTCGGTCCAAGATAGGTGCACGGTTTGCGCCAAACGTACCATAGGCTTAGACATCGTTTTTAACGCACCGATGGTACTCCTAGGTGACGAGGCTCAAGTGGAAGCTCATTTCAGTCCATGTGGAGATAGTGCTAATCTTGACGCAAGATAGGTGCGCGGTTTGCAACGAATGTACCATAGGCTTGGAGATCATTTTGGACGCACCTGATGGAACTCCTACGTGACGTGGGTCATGTGGAATCTCATTTTGGTCTATTTGGAGACAGTGTTCGCGTTGGTGCCATATAGTTGCACGGTTTTCGCTGAACGTACCGTAGGCTCGGAAATCGGTTTGGACGCAGCCGATGGAACTCCTAGGTGACGTGGGTCTTCTGGAATCCTGTTTGGAACTGTTTGGAGATAGTGTTAGTGTCGGTGCAAGATAGGTGCACGGTTTGCGCCAAACGTACCATAGGCTTAGACATCGTTTTTAACGCACCGATGGTACTCCTAGGTGACGAGGCTCGAGTGGAAGCTCCTTTCAGTCCGTGTGGAGAAAGTGCTAATCTTGACGCAAGATTGGTGCGCGGTATGCGCCGAACGTAGCATAGGCTCGGAGGTTGTTTTGGTCGCACAAGGTGGAACTCCTAGGTGACGTGGGTCATGTGAAATCTGATTTCGGTCTGTTTGGACACAGTGTTGACTTCGGTGCCATATAGGTGCACGGTTTGCGCCGAACGTACCATAGGCTCGGAAATCGGTTTGGACACAGCCGATGAAACTCCTAGGTGACGTGGGTCTTGTGGAATCCTGTTTCGGACCGTTTGGAGATAGTGTTAGTGTCGGTGCAAGATAGGTGCACGGTTTGCGCCAAACGTACCATAGGCTTAGGCATTGTTTTTATCGCACCGATGGTTCTCCTAGGTGACGAGGCTCAAGTGGAAGCTCGTTTCAGTCCGTTTGGAGATAGTGCTAATCTTGATGCAAGATAGGTGCCCGGTTTGCACCGAACGTACCAAAGGCTCGGAGATCATTTTGGTCGCACCGGATGGAACTCCTAGGTGACGTGGGTCGTGTGAAATCTCATTTCGATCTGTTTGGAGAGAGTGTTGGGATCGGTGCAATATAGTTGCACGCTTTGCGTCGAACGTACCATAGGCTTGGAAATCGGTTTGGACGCCCCGATGGAACTCCTAGGTGACGTTGGTCTTGTGGAAACTTGTTTCGGTCCGTTTGGAGATAGTGCTAGTGTCGGTCCAAGATAGATGCACGGTTTGCGCCAAACGTACCATTGGCTTAGACAACGTTATTAACGCACCGATGGTACTCTTAGGTGACGAGGCTCAAGTGGAAGCTCCTTTCAGTCCGTGTGGAGATAGTGCTAATCTTGACGCAAGATAGGTGCGCGGTTTGCGCCGAACGTACCATAGGCTCAGAGATCATTTTGCACTCACCTGATGGAACTCCTAGGTGACGTGGGTCATGTGGAATCTCATTTTGGTCTATTTGGAGACAGTGTTCGCGTCGGTGCCATATAGGTGCACGGTTTGCGCCAAACGTACCATAGGCTCGGGAATCGGTTTGGACACAGCCGATGGAACTCCTAGGTGACGTGGGTCTTGTGGAATCCTGTTTCATACTGTTTGGAGATAGTGTTAGTGTCGGTGCAAGATAGTTGCACGGTTTGCGCCAAACGTACCATAGGCTTAGATATCGTTTTTAACGCACCGATGGTTCTCCTAGGTGACGAGGCTCAAGTGGAAGCTCATTTCTGTCCGTTTGGAGATAGTGCTAGTGTCGGTCCAAGATAGATGCACGGTTTGCGCCAAACGTACAATAGGCTTAGACATCGTTTTTAATGCACCGATGGTTCTCCTAGGTGATGAGGCTCAAGTGGCTCATTTGGAAGCTCATTTCAACATAGATGCTTGGAGATAGTGCTAGTCCGACGCACATAGATGCATTTACGCAGGTGCGCGGTTTGTACGGCTTAGACAGCGTTATTAACGCACCATGGTACTCTTAGAGATCATTTCAAGTGGAGGCACCGTGTGGTGATGGAACTCTTTTTACGCAAGATAGGTGCGCGGTTTGCGCCGAACGCACTATAGGCTCGGAGATCATTTTGGAGGCACCTGATGGAACTCCTAGTTGACGTGGGTCATGTGGATTCTCATTTCGGTCTGTTTGGAGATAGTGTTGGCGTCGGTGCAATATAGTTGCACGCTTTGCGTCGAAAGTACCATAGGCTTGGAAATCGGTTTGGATGCACCCGTGGAACTCCTAGGTGACGTTGGTCTTGTGGAAACTTGTTTCGTCCGTTAGGAGATAGTGCTAGTGTCGGTCCAAGATAGATGCACGGTTTGCGCCAAACGTACCATAGGCTTAGACAGCGTTATTAATGCAACGATGGTACTCTTAGGTGACGAGGCTCAAGTGGAAGCTCATTTCAGTCCTTGTGGAGATAGTGCTAATCTTGACGCAAGATAGGTGCGCGGGTTTGCGCCGAACGCACCATAGGCTCGGAGATCATTTTGGAGGCACCTGGTGGAACTCCTAGGTGACATGGGTCATGTGGAATCTCATTTTGGTCTATTTGGAGACAGTGTTGGCTGGTGGTGCATATAGTTGCACGGTTTGCACCGAACGCACCATAGGCTCGGAAATCGGTTTGACACAGCCGATGGAACTCCCAGGTGATGTGGGTCTTGTGGAATCTTGTTTCGACCGCTTTGGAGATAGTGTTAGTGTCGGTGCAAGATAGGTGCACGGTTTGCGCCAAACGCACCATAGGCTTAGACATCGCTTTTTAACGCACCGATGGTTCTCCTAGGTGACGAGGTCAAGTGGAAGCTCGTTTCAGTCCGTTGGAGATAGTGTTAATCTTGACGCAAGATAGGTGCCCGGCGCCTTAACGCACGCACCATAGGCTCGAGATCATTTTGGTCGCACCGGATGGAACTCCTAGGTGACGTGGGTCAAGTGAAATCTCATTTCGGTCCGTTTGGAGACAGTGTTGGCATCGGTGCAATATAGTTGCACGCTTTGCGTCAAAGGTACCATAGGCTTGGAAATCGGTTGGAACGCACCCGAATGAAACACCTAGGTGACGTTGTGATGAGGACATCCCTTCCATTGATACAACCACACCTGCTGCACAACAAGGTCCGATGACAAGAGCTCGAGCACGACAACTTAATTATCAGGTAAAGTCGTTCCTCGCTGTTCATACAAACTCGTCTCAGAATTGGATGCTACTAAATCATGGTGATGATTGTCTTATTCTTAGGAATGTTGGTCAAGACTCCATTGCCTCATGTTTAGACCCCATGATGAGGATGGAGCAGCCGAACAAGTGGGAATCATCATTAATGGGGCGCGCAGCTCATCTCGAGACAGCAGGGACACTCCATCAAAAAGTACCATAACTCCTTGATACGAGATCCAATGAAGCTGGTTTTTGACTTGTTGGAAAGAGCGCGTCGTCCTCTTTCACATGGATCCAACCCCACTATCAGAATCTACCGAAGCTGTGTGCAGCAAGCCAAAGGACGCAGAGACCTACAGCTTGGGCCTGGGCCTGGGCCTTGTACTAACTACAACCCTTTGAGGACGCCCAAATTAGGGTTTCCCACTCCCCCTTGTGCTCTCTCCTCCTTATAAATAGAGCCAGCAGCCATCAGAATGAGGTCGGGTTTTGTTTAGATGCAAGATAGCTGCTGCTTCTTCCTTGTAAACGCGTGTGTCGGCTAGACCACCCGATTTGCTTGTTTCAAGACCCCAACTTGTGATTCAGATTCAGCCTTTGGCTTAAATCTGTGAGTTATTTGCTTGTTCATCTTGTTCTTGCTTGTTCTCGGTTGCTTGCAGGTTCTTGGTGTTCTTGGCACGGCAAGAACATCACAATCGGAGCCGGTGTACCTGTTGCTAAGGCGCAGCAACCTTGTGGTCGTTGTAGTCGGACAGCCAACGTCGAATCCACCCCAAATCGAGTTTATCCACACTCACCAAAAGATCAGGAACAACCCCTAGTCCCATCATGTGGTAATCAGAGCAAGGTTCTTTGGTGAGTGATTTACCGTTCATTACTTTACCTATAGTCCAGAAATATAAAAATAGGATAGAACTGAAATTCCAAACACAAGTTTGAGCCTTGCTGATCTGCTTAGTTCTTTGCTTGTTGAGTTTGTGCTTTACATCGTGGTGTCAAGTGCTGGTTCTTAGGTTCTAATCCTTTAGAGTTTCGAGTTCTTGTCACGTTTTAGTCACCACACAATCCGCTGTTGCCTCCCCCCCACTTCAGCCGCTGCAATCTCCACCAATACCACCACCACCACCACCAAAAGCACCGCTGCTCTCTCCACCTTTTCGCTGAAACCCTCACCACCATCACCTTCAGCCGCTACCTACACAAACACTACCTTATGCACCTGTCCTTTTGGTGCAAATCTGAGTACACTCAGTTCTGAAAATAAGAGAGTTCAAATTACATATTTGTACTACTTGTTGCAATCCTTATCCCTAGTAAAAGAAAGTCTATGCTACTTGCTGCATTCTTGTTATAATCATATTGCAAAAGTTCAGTTTAAAGCGCTACTTGTCGAAAAAGAAAAGAAAAGAAAAGAAAAGAAAAGAAAAGAAAATAGAAAAGAAAAGAAAGGAAAAGGAGGAAAGAAAGAAAGAAAGAAAGAAAAAAGAAGGGTTAAGTTGATGCTATTTACTCTCATCATTTCCATTGTTTGCTACTGTCCGGTGACAACATTTGTGTCTAGGCTCGCGCCTCTAGCACGGGTTAGCCTAGGACCAGCACGATACTATCTTTGAACACTTATTCAACTTGCATTGACTAACGTGGTTCCAGTTGTACCTTGATTTTTTTAAGCCACCTACAGCTCCACAAATTATCTACAACGTCACAGGGTTCTACTTGCTACTACTTGTGTTGTTCTTGTCGTCGCCAACACCATCTGCATAGCAAGGTAAGGACATGTAAGAACTCGGTTGCACATGCTAAGAGAATGAAAATTGTTGCCACCTAATTCAGTTAGTTGGTAGGACATATTTTCTTGTGATTCCCTTGCTACATACTAACCATGGCAGGAGAAGGTGAAAGGACCCCTCCACAATCACCTCGATCAAAAGCCTTGCTGCAACACTTTGAACGCAAAGTGAGGCTCCATGCTGAACACCTTGATGAGGATGTTCGTGTCACCAATGAGCACCTTGGTCAATTGGAGATGGCTCAGATTGAGACCAACACCAAGTTGGCTTCCTTAGAAGGCACTCTTGGTTCTGTTAATACATCTCTTGTAGGTGTCTTGGAGCGATTGGAGAGGATGGAACAGAATCGCTGTGATGGTTTTGAACGACGCAATCACAACAACAACAACACCATGGGCAGTGCTGCTGGTCATGATGAAGAAGAATATGCAGCGGACACTGAGCTTGATGAGGAGCTGAATGGTCATCGACGCATCGAACAACATCGCCACCGCCATGAGACAGGTCCTCGCCGACCACGGCAAGAGGTACGTGCCGATGACTCATTTGGCAAGATTAAATTCACCATACCTGCTTTTGATGGGAGGTATAATCCTGATATGTACCTTAGTTGGGAATTAGCTGTTGATCAGAAATTTACTTGCCATGATTTCCCTGAGGACAAACGTGTTAGGGCTGCAACTAGTGAGTTTACTGACTTTGCCTCTGTTTGGTGGTCTGAATACCATCGTAAGAACCCAAATAACACACCAACTTGGGATGCTTTGAAACGGGTCATGCGGGCCAGATTTGTTCCTTCTTATTATGCCCGTGATCTTTTACATAAGTTGCAACAATTGAGGCAAGGATCCAAATCTGTAGAAGAGTACTATCAAGAGCTACAAATGGGTATGCTTCGTTGTGGGCTAGAGGAAAATGAGGATGGTGCCATAGCTAGATTTATGGGTGGGCTGAACCGGGAGATTCAGGACATTCTAGCTTACAAGGAATATAATTCTGTCAATCGCTTATTTCACCTTGCTTGTAAAGCTGAACGAGAAGTGCAGGGACGACGAGCTAGCATGAGGGCTAACATTCCTGCAGGTCGTGCTAGCCCATGGACACCCTCCAATGCTGCTGCACCGTCAACGCGTGCACCCCCACAATCTTCCTCGACCATCAAGCCACGCCCTCTACAACAAATTCTGTACCATGCCCAAGTGAACCAACTAGAGGAGCAACGGCTACATCTGCCAAGAGTTCATCCTCGGTGGTATCCACGGGGAGAACAAGGGATATTCAGTGCCTACGCTGCAAAGGATATGGCCACATACGCAAGGACTGCCCAAGCACACGTGTGATGATTGTGCGAGCTGATGGTGGGTATTCCTCTGCTAGTGATTTTGATGAAGAAACATATGCTTTGCTTGCTGCTAACAATGTAGCGGAAGGAGATGATTTCCAACAAGACGAAGAGCACATTAGGGCTGAAGCTGCTGAGCACTATGAGAGCCTCATGGTGCAGCGGGTGCTAAGTGCCCAAATGGAGAGGGCTGAACAAAATCAGCGCCACACTTTGTTTCAAACCAAGTGTGTGATCAAGGAACGCTCTTGCCGTGTGATCATAGATGGAGGAAGCTGCAACAACTTGGCAAGTGCTGAAATGGTGGAGAAGCTTTCATTGAGCACAAAACCACACCCGCAGCCTTACTACATTCAGTGGCTTAACAGCAGCGGCAAGGTGAAGGTAACCCGATTGGTAAGGGTAGAGTTTGCCATTGGTTCTTATCATGATTCCATTGACTGCAATGTTGTGCCTATGCAAGCATGCTCTATGTTGTTAGGTAGACCATGGCAGTTTGATAAAGATTCCTTGCACTCTGGTAAAACAAATCAATACTCTTTTGTGCATAATGACAAGAAGATTGTGTTGCACCCCATGTCCCCTGAGTCTATTCTAAGAGATGAACTTGCTAGATCTAGCAAACTTAAGAATCAGGCTATTGCTAGTGAAAATCAGATTGTCGCTAATGAACTTGAGAAACATAAGAAGAAGTCTAGCAAATCTGTTCATCATAATAAAAATGAGATCAAGCTGAAAGGCTCTTGTTACTTTGCCACCAAATCTGATTTGGATGAGATTGATGCTAGTACTACTGTTTGCTATGCTTTGGTTTGCAAAGAAACTTTATTTTCACTCAAGATACATCTATTTCTTTGCCTCCTGCTGTCACTAATCTTTTGCAGGAGTATGCCGATGTTTTTTCCAAAGGAGGTACCACCGGGCTGCCACCAATTCGAGGGATTGAACACCAGATTGACCTCATCCCTGGGGCTTCCTTGCCTAATCGTATATGCCAGATATAGGACCAACCCGGACGAGACAAAAGAGATTCAGAGACAAGTACAAGAATTGCTCAACAAAGGTTATGTGCGTGAGTCTCTTAGCCCTTGTGCCGCTCCCGTGCTTTTAGTTCCTAAGAAGGATGGATCATGGCGCATGTGTGTTGATTGTAGAGCGATAAACAACATCACAATCAGATATCGCCATCCTATTCCAAGGTTAGATGATATGCTTGATGAATTGAGTGGCTCAATTGTGTTCTCTAAAATTGATTTGTGTAGTGGTTACCACCAGATTCGTATGAAGCTAGGAGATGAATGGAAAACAGCGTTTAAAACTAAGTTTGGTTTATATGAATGGCTTGTCATGCCCTTTGGATTGACTAATGCACCCAGCACTTTCATGAGATTAATGAACGAGGTTTTACGCTCTTTTATTGGCAGATTTGTAGTGGTATACTTTGATGACATCTTGATATATAGTAGATCATTAGAGGAACATCTTGATCATTTGCGTGCCGCTTTCAATGCTCTTCGGGATGCACACTTGTTTGGCAATCTTGAGAAGTGCACCTTTTGCACAGATCGAGTCTCTTTTCTTGGATATGTTGTGACACCGCAGGGAATCGAAGTTGATCAAGCCAAGGTTGAGGCCATACACAGCTGGCCTGTTCCTGCACGGTCACACAAGTGCGGAGTTTTCTAGGACTTGCTGGTTTCTACCGTCGATTTGTGAAGGACTTCAGCACCATTGCAGCCCCGCTGCATGAACTCACCAAGAAGGGTGCAACCTTCACTTGGGCTGCAGCCCAACAGGATGCTTTCAAAACGCTCAAAGATAAGTTAACTCATGCACCTTTACTCCAACTTCCTGATTTCAACAAAACCTTTGAGCTTGAATGTGATGCTAGTGGAATTGGGTTGGTGGTGTGCTGTTACAAGAGGGAAAACCTGTGGCGTATTTCAGTGAAAAGTTGAGTGGCCCTAGTTTGAACTATTCTACTTATGATAAGGAATTGCTTGCTCTAGTTCGGACTTTGGAAACATGGCAGCATTATTTGTGGCCCAAAGAGTTTGTCATACATTCTGATCATGAATCATTGAAACACATCCGTAGTCAAGCAAAACTGAACCGTAGACATGCCAAGTGGGTTGAATTCATCGAGTCCTTTCCTTATGTCATCAAACACAAAAAGGGAAGGAAAATATAATTGCTGATGCTTTGTCTAGACGTTACACCATGCTTTCACAACTTGACTTTAAAATCTTTGGTTTGGAAACTATTAAGGGACAATATGCACATGACAATGATTTCAAAGATGTATTGCTGAATTGCCAAGAGGGGAAAACATGGAACAGATTCGTCCTCACCGACGGGTTTGTCTTTAGAGCCAACAAGCTATGCATTCCAGCTAGCTCCGTGCGTTGTTATTGTTGCAGGAAGCGCATGGAGGAGGACTCATGGGACATTTTGGTGTGAAAAGACAGAGGACATCCTTGCTGGTAATTTCTTTTGGCCCAAGATGAGGAGAGACGTGGAGAGGTTCGTTGCTCGCTGCACAACATGCCGAAAGCTAAGTCACGCCTTAATCCTCATGGTTTATACATGCCTCTTCCTGTTCCAAGTGCACCATGGGAAGATATTTCAATGGACTTTGTTTTAGGACTGCCTAGAACAAAGAAGGGGAGGGATAGTGTGTTTGTTGTTGTGGACAGATTTTCTAAAATGGCACATTTCATACCATGTCATAAGAGCGATGATGCTACACATGTTGCTGATTTGTTCTTTCGTGAGATTGTTCGATTGCACGGTGTGCCTAACACCATTGTTTCTGATCGGGATGCAAAATTTCTTAGTCATTTTTGGAGAACTTTGTGGGCTAAGCTAGGGACTAAGCTTTTATTTTCCACTACTTGTCATCCCCAAACTGATGGACAAACTGAGGTTGTCAATAGAACCTTATCTACATTGCTTAGGGCTGTTTTGAAAAAGAACATAAAAATATGGGAAGAGTGCTTGCCTCATGTTGAGTTTGCTTATAATCGTTCACAGCATTCTACCACTAAGAAAAGCCCTTTTGAGATAGTTTATGGGTTTGTGCCACGTGCTCCTATTGATTTGTTACCTCTTCCGACCTCGGAGCGAGTGAACTTTGATGCTACACAACGTGCTGAACTGATCTTAAAATTGCATGAAACCACTAAAGAGAAAATAGAGTGCATGAATGCAAAGTATAAACTAGTTGGTAGCAAAGGGAAGAAACATGTCATTTTTGAACCTGGTGATCTAGTTTGGCTCCATTTGAGAAAAGATAGGTTCCCTGATTTGCGAAAGTCTAAGTTGCTGCCTAGAGCCGATGGTCCTTTTAAAGTGTTAGAAAGGATTAATGATAATGCATACAAACTTGAGCTACCTGCAGCTTTTGGGGTTAGCCCCACATTTAACATTGCAGATTTGAAGCCATATTTGGGAGAAGAGGATGAACTGGAGTCGAGGGCGACTCAAATGCAAGAAGGGGAGGATGATGAGGACATCCCTTCCATTGATACAACCACACCTGCTGCACAACAAGGTCCGATGACAAGAGCTCGAGCACGACAACTTAATTATCAGGTAAAGTCGTTCCTCGCTGTTCATACAAACTCGTCTCAGAATTGGATGCTACTAAATCATGGTGATGATGTCTTATTCTTAGGAATGTTGGTCAAGACTCCATTGCCTCATGTTTAGACCCCATGATGAGGATGGAGCAGCCGAACAAGTGGGAATCATCATTAATGGGGCGCGCAGCTCATCTCGAGACAGCAGGGGACACTCCATCAAAAGTACCATAACTCCTTGATACGAGATCCAATGAAGCTGGTTTTTGACTTGTTGGAAAGAGCGCGTCGTCCTCTTTCACATGGATCCAACCCCACTATCAGAATCTACCGAAGCTGTGTGCAGCAAGCCAAAGGACGCAGAGACCTACAGCTTGGGCCTGGGCCTTGTACTAACTACAACCCTTTGAGGGACGCCCAGATTAGGGTTTCCCACTCCCCCTTGTGCTCTCCTCCTTATAAATAGAGCCAGCAGCCATCAGAATGAGGTCGGGTTTTGTTTAGATGCAAGATAGCTGCTGCTTCTTCCTTGTAAACGCGTGTGTCGGCTAGACCACCCGATTTGCTTGTTTCAAGACCCCAACTTGTGATTCAGATTCAGCCTTTGGCTTAAATCTGTGAGTTATTTGCTTGTTCATCTTGTTCTTGCTTGTTCTCGGTTGCTTGCAGGTTCTTGGTGTTCTTGGCACGGCAAGAACATCACAATCGGAGCCGGTGTACCTGTTGCTAAGGCGCAGCAACCTTGTGGTCGTTGTAGTCGGACAGCCAACGTCGAATCCACCCCAAATCGAGTTTATCCACACTCACCAAAAGATCAGGAACAACCCCTAGTCCCATCACGTTGGACTTGTGGAAACTTGTTTCGGTCCGTTTGGAGATAGTGTCGGTCCAAGATAGGTGCACGGTTTGCGCCAAACTTACCATAGGCTTAGACATCGTTTTAACGCACCGATGGTACTCCTAGGTGACGAGGCTCAAGTGGAAGGTCTTTTCAGTCCGTGTGGAGATAGTGCTAATTATATGATCCCGCTAGGGTTTGTTCCCGATCTTTTGATGAGAGGTGTGGGATAACTCGATTGATGGGTGGAGACGATGTTCACGGCCTGACTACAGCCTTTCAAGCTGCACCTTAGCAACCGATACACCACCTCCAACAGCTGCCGCGATCTTGTGGAGCGCGATCAACCAAACCACTAGGGTAATTCCTGCAAGCAATCGAGGAACAAGCAAGAACAAGTAGAACAAGCAACTCAATTGCAAATATGGATTTAGCAGCCCTAGCAATATTAGTTTGCATAATAGCTTCAGGAGACATAGGATGCAACACAATTTTTCGATCATGGTATAGAAAAGAACATTGATTTGATCTACCGTGATGCATAGAATCCCTATCAAATTGCCAAGGTCTACCTAGCAGAATATTGCAAGCTTGCATAGGCACAACATCACATTCAACAATATCTTTATATGTCCCGATGGCAAAATTGATTCGCAGAAGTCTAGTTACCTTGGCCTTACCACTGTTGTTCAGCCATTGGATGTAGTAGGGATGCGGGTGTGGTTTGGTGGTGAGTGCAAGCTTCTGTACCATGTCGCTGCTTGCCAAGTTGTTGCAGCTACGCCCATCAATGATCATGCAGCACGAACTGTCTTTGATGACACACTTTGTTTGAAATAAGGTGTGTCGCTGATTTTGCTCCACCTTCTCCATTTGTGCACTAAGCACTCGCTGTACGATCAAGCTCTCATAGTGGTCCGCGTCATTTGCATTAACATGTTCTTCTATTTGTTCTTCACTACCTGCATGGTCAGCCGCAAGCAATGCAAGTGTATCTTCATCAAAATCACTAGCAGATAAACACTCACCATCATCTTTGACAATCATGACACGCTTGTTTGGACAGTCACGCATCACATGCCCATATCCCTGGCACCGGTGACATTGTATGTTGCTTGTTCTACCCGTCGATGCCACGGATGAAGTACTTGCAGCAGGGTTTTGTATTGTCTTCGCAACTGAATTTATGGGAGCAACTCGAGTCTTGTCACTGGATGATGGCGTAGGAGTACGTGGAGATGGAGTTGTAGCTGTGCGTTGCTGCCATGAACTAGCTTTCCCTGCAGAAGCATTAGTCCTTGCGCTAGCACGTCGTCCCTACACTTTCCTTTCAGCTTTACAAGCAAGATGAAACAAACGGTTTACGCTATTGTATTCTTTGTAAGTGAGGATGTCCTGAATTTCCCGATTTAACCCGCCCAAAAATCTAGCCATAGCAGGTTCCTCATCCTCTAAATTACAACGCAACATACCCGTTTGTAATTCCTGATAATATTCTTCTACACTTTTAGCACCTTGTCTCAATTGCTACAACTTATTTATCATATCACGAGCATAATAAGATGGAACAAATCTAGCTCTCATGGCTTGTTTCAGCGCATCCCAAGTTTTAGGTAGTTTATTAGGATTTTTCTTGCCATATTCTATCCACCAAACAGAAGCAAAATCTGTAAACTCACTAGTAGCAGCCCTAACACGTGTAGTCTCAGGAAAGTCATGGCATGCAAACTTTTGATCAACAACAATCTCCCAAGTAATATATGCATCAGGGTCATATTTACCATCAAAAGGAGGTATCTTAAATTTAATCTTACTGAAGGCATCATCATTATTGTGTACCTCACGTCGGCGGTTGCCACCCATACCTCTATGGTTGTGACGTAGACGACGGCGTTCACGAGTGTCTCAATCATCATGTTCAGTATCACCAGTGTAGTCAACGTCATCACCCCCATCCTCATGACCTGCCTCCTTTTCTTCTTTATACTTCTCTTTATCATCATTGTGCAAGGCATCAAAACGCCTTAGAAGAGCGACAAGGCTTTTGTCCACACTAGCAACAGATTCCTCCAAACTTGCGAGCTTGTTATTGGTGGCAATCTGCGTTGCCTCCAACTGCCCAAGCTTTTCATTTGTCACCTGCAAGTCGCTATCAAGGCCCTCGGTGTGTAGCTTCACTTTCCTTTCAAAATGTTGTATGATGCCCTTAGTGCGAGGTGAATGTGGAATAGTTTTATCATCACCTGACCCTGTCATGGTTCAAAGGCAAAGACAACACGAAAACAAGTGAAGAGATAAAAGCCCTACAACTACTAGGAAGTAGCTACAGCAAGTCGCTCGCTCTCAACTTGTTACACAAGTTCTTACCAATTCTTACTTTGCTCGACAGTAGGGGTCGCCTACCAACAAGTCTGCAGCAATGGATGAAGTGTATCGGTGCCGCAGCACAAGACCTGTCAAGCTGTAAAATATGTGGAGCTATAGGTGGGCTGAAAACAAAGGAACAACTAGCACCACGTTAGTTATAAAAAGCAAGCTGAATAATCGTTCAACCGGCGGTACTGTGCTGGTCCTAGCCTAGACCATGCTAGAGACGCGAGCCTGGACACAAACGAAGGCACAACGCACCACCTGAAGCGAATGAACAATCACAAAACAGCCCCTTTTTTCTCTTTCTTTTTCTTTTGGTTTTTTTTCTTTTTTCTTTTTCCTTTTTTTTTCTTTTTTTGCAGGGGACACTCAAAACTGATTATATGAATAGAGAGATGACAAATGAGCAACTCACCACTCACACTCTCTCTCTCTCTCTCTCTAGAGTAAGATCACTCGAAGTATGGTATGACTTGAGTCATTCGGTCAGCAACTCAAACTTGGACTTGCACACAGCAAACAACTTAGATTCGGAAATAACTAGATCACCGAAACCTACTCAGATTCGGAAACAATGAATCACTGAAATCTACTTAGATTCAGAAACAATGGATCACCAAACCTGCTCAGATTCGGAATATGGTATGACTTAAGTGGTTCGGACAGCCACTCAAACGTGCACGGTTGTGACTAGAACGTGACAAGAACTCGAAACTCTAAAGGACTAAAACTAAGACCAGCAACTTGACACAACCGATGCAACCGACGACTCAACAAGCCCTAACTAGGTAGCACTAGCCACGGCCCAAAGGTTTATAGGATTGTAGGAAACTAATCTACTATTTTTTTGGCTTTTCTGGACTGTAGGAAAAATAAAAACAGCGAAGAATTGCAAGTCTCTCACCGATAAACCTTGCTCTGATTACCAATTTATATGATCCCGCTAGGGTTTGTTCCCGATCTTTCGATGAGAGGTGTGGGATAACTCGATTGATGGGTGGAGATGATGTTCACGGCCTGACTACAGCCTTCCAAGCTGCGCCTTAGCAACCGATACACCACCTCCAACAGCTGCCGCGATCTTGTGGAGCGCGATCAACCAAACCACTAGGGTAATTCCTGCAAGCAATCGAGGAACAAGCAAGAACAAGTAGAACAAGCAACTCAATTGCAAATATGGAGATGAAAACCAATCTGAAATCACAAAGTTGGGGTTCTGAATCAAGTAGAACGGATGGTCTAGTCGACACACGCGTCTACAAGGAAGTAGCAATGGCTAAACTTTCAACAAAACAAAACCCGAGTGTCTTGGCGGCGGCCAAAGGGTATATAACATGGGGTGGACGACCAACAAGGTGTTTGGCTTGTACTCCAGCCCTAAGACACGTCCCTAATGGACCCTAAGACGATACACAGCCCATCGGACTAAAATAAGGTGACGCAGCACCCTGGACATAAAGACCTCTCGACGGTAATTGAATAATTGCCGATGCTGCCGAACAGATATGGACGTGGAACTGGTTCCATATGAAAGTAGACTTGATAAGCTTTCCAACAAGTCCTAAAGCGCCCGCATCCGACTCCGTATGCAACCGTGGTGATGGTCACAAGTTGGTGCCTTTCTGCAGTCCAAATCCAGCCATCGCGAATCCTTCTCCCTTTCGGTCTTCTCCTTGGTTCCTAATCAAAACAAGAGTGCACGCATTTCCAAGATCTAAACAAGATGGACAGGAGCACAAGAGGCAACTCACTTGATAATTAATTTTACGAGCACGAGCACGAGTAAGAGGACCAGCGATAGGTACTGGTGTCGGCGCGGATGCGTCGTCGGTGTTATGTCCTCATCAGCTAATCTTGACGCAAGATAGGTGCGCGGTTTGCGCCGAATGTACCATAGGCTCGGAGATCATTTTGGACACACCTGATGGAACTCCTACGTGACGTGGGTCATGTGGAATCTCATTTTGGTCTATTTGGAGACAGTGTTCGCGTCGGTGCCATATAGGTGCACGGTTTGCGCCGAACGTACAATAGGCTCGGAAATCGGTTTGGGCACAGCCGATGGAACTCCTACGTTACGTGGGTCTTGTGGAATCCTGTTTCGGACTGTTTGGAGATAGTGTTAGTGTCGGTGCAAGATAAGTGCACGGTTTGCGCCAAACGTACCATAGGCTTAGACATCGTTTTTAACGCACCGATGGTTCTCCTAGGTGACGAGGCTCAAGTGGAAGCTCGTTTCAGTCCGTTTGGAGATAGTGCTAGTGTCGGTCCAAGATAGATGCACGGTTTGTGCCAAACGTACCATAGGCTTAGACAGCATTATTAACGCACCGATGGTACTCTTAGGTGACGAGGCACAAGTGGAAGCTCATTTCAGTCCGTGTGGAGATAGTGCTAACCTTGACGCAAGATAGGTGCGCGGTTTGCGCCGAACGTACCATAGGCTCGGAGATCATTTTGGAGGCACCTGATGGAACTCCTAGGTGACGTGGGTCATGTGGAATCTCATTTTGGTCTATTTGGAGACAGTGTTCACGTTGGTGCCATATAGGTGCACGGTTTGCGCCGAACGTACCATAGTCTCGGAAATCGGTTTGGACACAGCCGATGGAACTCCTAGGTGACGTGGGTCTTGTGGAATCCTGTTTCAGACCGTTTGGAGATAGTGTTAGTGTTGGTGCAAGATACGTGCACGGTTTGCGCCAAACGTACCATAGGCTTAGACATCGTTTTTAACGCACCGATGTTCTCCTAGGTGACAAGGGTCAAGTGGAAGCTCGTTTCAGTCCGTTTGGAGATAGTCTTAATCTTGACGCAAGATAGGTGCCCGTTTGCGCCGAACGCACTACCATAGGCTTGGAGATCATTTTGGTCGCACGGATGGAACTCCTAGGTGACGTGGGTCATGTGAAATCTCATTTCGGTCTGTTTGGAGACAGTGTTGACTTCGGTGCCATATAGGTGCACGGTTTGCGCCGAACGTACCATAGGCTTGGAAATCGGTTTGGGCACAGCCAATGGAACTCCTACGTGACGTGGGTCTTGTGGAATCCTGTTTAGGACTGTTTGGAGATAGTGTTAGTGTCGGTGCAAGATAGGTGCACGGTTTGCGCCAAACGTACCATAGGCTTAGACATCGTTTTTAACACACCAATGGTTCTTCTAGGTGATGAGGTTCAAGTGGAAGCTCGTTTCAGTCCGTTTGGAGATAGTGCTAGTGTCGGTTCAAGATAGATGCACGGTTTGCGCCAAACGTACCATAGGCTTAGACAGCGTTATTAACGCACCAATGGTACTCTTAGGTGACGAGGGTCAAGTGGAAGCTCATTTCAGTCCGTGTGGAGATAGTGCTAATCTTGACGCAAGATAGGTGTGCGGTTTGCACCGAACGTACCATATGCTCGGAGATCATTTTGGAGGCACCTGATGGAACTCCTAGGTGACGTGGGTCATGTGGAATCTCATTTTGATCTATTTGGAGACAGTGGTCGCGTTGGTGCCATATAGGTGCACGGTTTGCGCCGAACGTACCATAGGCTCGGAAATCTGTTTGCACACAGCCGATGGAACTCCTAGGTGACGTGGGTCTTGTGGAATCCTGTTTCGGACCGTTTGGAGATAGTGTTAGTGTCGGTGCAAGATAGGTGCACGGTTTGCGCCAAACCTACCATAGGATTAGTGATATGAACCCGCTAGGGTGAATCCCGATCTTTCGATGAGAGAAGGTGGATAACTCGATTTGGGGATGGAGATGACGTTCACGGCCGGACTACAACCATCCAAGGATGCTGCGCCTTAGCAACCGATACACCACCTCCAACGGCTGTCACGATCTTGTGGAGCACGATCAACCAAACCACTAGGGTAATTCCTGCAAGCAATCGAGGAACAAGCAAGAACAAATAGAACAAGCAACTCAATTGCAAATATGGAGATGAAAAACCAATCTGAACTCACAAAGTTGGGATTCTGAATCAAGTAGAATGGATGGTCTAGTTGACACACGCGTCTACAAGGAAGTAGCAGTGGCTAAACTTTCAACAAACAAAACCCGAGTGTCTTGGCGGCGGCCAAAGGGTATATAACATGGGGTGGATGACCAACAAGGTGTTTGGGTCATACTCCAACCCTAAGACACGTCCCTAATGGACCCTAAGACGATACACAGCCCATCGGACTAAAATAAGGTGACGCAGCACCCTGGACATAAAGACCTCTCGACGGTAATTGAACAATTGCCGATGCTGCCGAACAGATATGGACGTGGAACTGGTTCCATATGAAAGTAGACTTGATAAGCTTTCCAACAAGTCCTAAAGCGCCCGCATCCGACTCCGTATGCAACCGTGGTGATGGTCACAAGTTGGTGCCTTTCTGCAGTCCAAATCCAGCCATCGCGAATCCTTCTCCCTTTCGGTCTTCTCCTTGGTTCCTAATCAAAACAAGAGTGCACGCATTTCCAAGATCTAAACAAGATGGACAGGAGCTCAAGAGGCAACTCATTTGATAATTAATTTTACGAGCACAAGCACGAGTAAGAGGACCAGCGATAGGTACTGGTGTCGGCGCGGATGCGTCGTCGGTGTTGATGTCCTCATCATCCTCCCCTTCTTGCATTTGAGTCGTCCTCGACTCAAGCTCATCTTCCTCACCCAAATATGGCTTTAAATCTGAAATGTTAAATGTGGGACTAACCCCAAAATCTGCTGGAAGATCAAGTTTATATGCATTCTCATTAATCTGTTGTAATACCCTAAATGGTCCATCAGCTCTAGGCATCAATTTAGACTTTCTCAATGCAGGAAACCTCTCCTTTCTCAAATGCAACCAAACCAAATCTCCAGGTTCAAAATTTATTGCTTTTCGACCTTTATCACCAGCAAACTTATATTTAGCATTCATACGCTCTATGTTTTGTTTAGTTGTTTTATGTAGTTTCAACATTAATTCAGCTCGTTGTTTAGCATCAAAATTTAATTTTTCTGAAGTTGGCAAAGGCATTAAATCAATAGGAGCACGTGGTAACAAGCCATAAACAATCTCAAATGGACACATCTTTGTTGTAGAATGCATTGAACGATTATAAGCAAACTCAATATGAGGCAAACAATCTTCCCACATCTTAATATTTTTCTTTAAAACAACCCTTAACATAGTTGATAAAGTTCTATTCACAACTTCAGTTTGACCATCAGTTTGGGGATGACAAGTGGTAGAAAATAAAAGTTTAGTCCCCAATTTAGCCCATAAAGTTCTCCAAAAATGGCTAAGAAATTTAACATCTCGACCAGAAACAATTGTGTTTGGCACACCATGCAAACGAACAACTTCGCGAAAGAACAAATCAGCAATATGTGTGGCATCATTAGTTTTATGACAAGGTATAAAGTGTGCCATTTTCGAAAATCTATCCACAACCACAAAAACACTATCACGGCCCTTCCTAGAACTTGGTAATCCCAACACAAAATCCATAGAAATATCTTTCCAAGGAGCATTAGGAACAGGTAGAGGCATGTACAAACCATGTGCATTTAAGCGTGACTTAGCCTTTTGACATGTCGTGCAGCGAGAGACAAATCTCTCCACATCTCTCCGCATCTTTGGCCAAAAGAAATGATCAGAAAGGATGTCCTCCGTCTTCTTTGCTCCAAAATGTCCCATCAAACCACCTCCGTGCGCTTTCTGTAACAACAACAAACGAACGGAGCTAGCTGGAATGCATAGCTTGTTAGCTCTAAACACAAAGCCATCATTCACAACAAATTTATTCCACACTTTTCCATCTTTACATTGCAGTAAGACATCCTTAAAATCATCATCATGCACATATTGTTCTTTAATGGTTTCCAAACCAAAGATCTTATAGTCAAGTTGTGTCAACAAAGTATATCTCCTAGACAAAGCATCAGCAATGACATTCTCTTTTCCTTTCTTGTGTTTAATTACATAAGGGAAAGATTCAATAAATTCAACCCACTTAGCATGTCTACGAATCAGTTTTATCTCATCTTTGTCTTCAATTACAGATTTGTCATTTTTATTGCTCTCGCTCTTGGATTTAGCAGCCCTAGCAATATCAGTTTGCATAATAGCTTCAGGAGACATAGGATGCAACACAATTTTTCGATCATGGTATAGAAAAGAACATTGATTTGATCTACCGTGATGCATAGAATCCCTATCAAATTGCCAAGGTCTACCTAGCAGAATATTGCAAGCTTGCATAGGCACAACATCACATTCAACAATATCTTTATATGTCCCGATGGCAAAATTGATTCAGAAGTCTAGTTACCTTGGCCTTACCACTGTTGTTCAGCCATTGGATGTAGTAGGGATGCGGTGTGGTTTGGTGGTGAGTGCAAGCTTCTGTACCATGTCGCTGCTTGCCAAGTTGTTGCAGCTACGCGCCCATCAATGATCATGCAAAGACGAACTGTCTTTGATGACACACTTTGTTTGAAATAAGGTGTGTCGCTGATTTTGCTCCGCCTTCTCCATTTGTGCACTAAGCACTCATTTGTACGATCAAGCTCTCATAGTGGTCCGCGTCATCTGCATTAACATGTTCTTCTATTTGTTCTTCACTACCTGCATGGTCAGCAGCAAAGCAATGCAAGTGTATCTTCATCAAAATCACTAGCGATAAACACTCACCATCATCTTTGACAATCATGACACGCTTGTTTGGACAGTCACGCATCACATGCCCATATCCCCAGCACCGTGACATTGTATGTTGCTTGTTCTACCCGTCGATGCCACGGATGAAGTACTTGCAGCAGGGTTTTGTATTGTCTTCGCAGCTGAATTTATGGGAGCAACTCGAGTCTTGTCACTGGATGATGGCGTAGGAGTACGTGGAGATGGAGTTGTAGCTGTGCGTTGCTGCCATGAACTAGCTTTCCCTGCAGAAGCATTAGTCCTTGCGCTAGCACGTCGTCCCTGCACTTCCCTTTCAGCTTTACAAGCAAGATGAAACAAACGGTTTACGCTATTGTATTCTTTGTAAGCGAGGATGTCCTGAATTTCCCGATTTAACCCGCCCAAAAATCTAGCCATAGCAGGTTCCTCATCCTCTAAATTACAACGCAACATACCCGTTTGTAATTCCTGATAATATTCTTCTACACTTTTAGCACCTTGTCTCAATTGCTACAACTTATTTATCATATCATGAGCATAATAAGATGGAACAAATCTAGCTCTCATGGCTCATTTCAGCGCATCCCAAGTTTTAGGTAGTTTATTAGGATTTTTCTTGCCATATTCTATCCACCAAATAGAAGCAAAATCTGTAAACTCACTAGTAGCAGCCCTAACACGTGTAGTCTCAGGAAAGTCATGGCATGCAAACTTTTGATCAACAGCAATCTCCCAAGTAATATATGCATCAGGGTCATATTTACCATCAAAAGGAGGTATCTTAAATTTAATCTTACTGAAGGCATCATCATTATTGTGTACCTCACGTCGGCGGTTGCCACCCATACCTCTACGGTTGTGACGTAGACGACGGCGTTCACGAGTGTCTCGATCATCATGTTCAGTATCACCAGTGTAGTCAACGTCATCACCCCCATCCTCGTGACCTGCCTCCTTTTCTTCTTTATACTTCTCTTTATCATCATTGTGCAAGGAATCAAAACGCCTTAGAAGAGCGACAAGGCTTTTGTCCACACTAGCAACAGATTCCTCCAAACTTGCGAGCTTGTTATTGGTGGCAATCTGCGTTGCCTCCAACTGCCCAAGCTTTTCATTTGTCACCTGCAAGTCGCTATCAAGGCCCTCGGAGTGCAGCTTCACTTTCCTTTCAAAATGTTGTATGATGCCCTTAGTGCGAGGTGAATGTGGAATAGTTTTATCATCACCTGACCCTGTCATGGTTCAAAGGCAAAGACAACACGAAAACAAGTGAAGAGATAAAAGCCCTACTGCAACTACTAGGAAGTAGCTACAGCAAGTCGCTCGCTCTCAACTGGTTACACAAGTTCTTACCAATTCTTACTTTGCTCGACAGTAGGGGTCGCCTACCAACAAGTCTGCAGCAATGGATGAAGTGTATCGGTGCCGCAGCACAAGACCTGTCAAGCTGTAAAATATGTGGAGCTATAGGTGGGCTGAAAACAAAGGAACAACTAGCACCACGCTAGTTATAAAAAGCAAGCTGAATAATCGTTCAACCGGCGGTACTGTGCTGGTCCTAGCCTAGACCATGCTAGAGACGCGAGCCTGGACACAAACGAAGGCACAACGCACCACCTGAAGCGAATGAACAATCACAAAACAGCCCCTTTTTTCTCTTTCTTTTTCTTTTGGTTTTTTTTTCTTTTTTCTTTTTCCTTTTTTTTTGCAGGGGACACTCAAAACTGATTATATGAATAGAGAGATGACAAATGAGCAACTCACCACTCACACTCTCTCTCTCTCTCTAGAGTAAGATCACTCGAAGTATGGTATGACTTGAGTCGTTCGGTCAGCAACTCAAACTTGGACTTGCACACAGCAAACAACTTAGATTCGGAAATAACTAGATCACCGAAACCTACTCAGATTCGGAAACAATGAATCACCGAAATCTACTTAGATTCAGAAACAATGGATCACCAAACCTGCTCAGATTCGGAATATGGTATGACCTAAGTGGTTCGGACAGCCACTCAAACGTGCACGGTTGTGACTAGAACGTGACAAGAACTCGAAACTCTAAAGGACTAAAACTAAGACCAGCAACTTGACACAACCGATGCAACCGATGACTCAACAAGCCCTAACTAGGTAGCACTAGCCACGGCCCAAAGGTTTATAGGATTGTAGGAAACTAATCTACTATTTTTTTGGCTTTTCTGGACTGTAGGAAAAATAAAAACAGCGAAGAATTGCAAGTCTCTCACCGATAAACCTTGCTCTGATTACCAATTTATATGATCCCGCTAGGGTTTGTTCCCGATCTTTCGATGAGAGGTGTGGGATAGCTCGATTGATGGGTGGAGATGATGTTCACGGCCTGACTACAGCCTTCCAAGCTACGCCTTAGCAACCGATACACCACCTCCAACAGCTGCCGCGATCTTGTGGAGCGCGATCAACCAAACCACTAGGGTAATTCCTGCAAGCAATCGAGGAACAAGCAAGAACAAGTAGAACAAGCAACTCAATTGCAAATATGGAGATGAAAACCAATCTGAAATCACAAAGTTGGGGTTCTGAATCAAGTAGAACGGATGGTCTAGTCGACACACGCGTCTACAAGGAAGTAGCAATGGCTAAACTTTCAACAAAACAAAACCCGAGTGTCTTGGCGGCGGCCAAAGGGTATATAACATGGGGTGGACGACCAACAAGGTGTTTGGCTCGTACTCCAGCCCTAAGACACGTCCCTAATGGACCCTAAGACGATACACAGCCCATCGGACTAAAATAAGGTGACGCAGCACCCTGGACATAAAGACCTCTCGACGGTAATTGAATAATTGCCGATGCTGCCGAACATATATGGACATGGAACTGGTTCCATATGAAAGTAGACTTGATAAGCTTTCCAACAAGTCCTAAAGCGCCCGCATCCGACTCCTTATGCAACCGTGGTGATGGTCACAAGTTGGTGCCTTTCTGCAGTCCAAATCCAGCCATCGCGAATCCTTCTCCCTTTCGGTCTTCTCCTTGGTTCCTAATCAAAACAAGAGTGCACGCATTTCCAAGATCTAAACAAGATGGACAGGAGCTCAACAGGCAACTCACTTGATAATTAATTTTACGAGCACGAGCACGAGTAAGAGGACCAGCGATAGGTACTGGTGTCGGCGCGGATGCGTCGTCGGTGTTGATGTCCTCATCAGCTAATCTTGACGCAAGATAGGTGCGCGGTTTGCGCCGAATGTACCATAGGCTCAGAGATCATTTTGGACGCACCTGATGGAACTCCTACGTGACGTGGGTCATGTGGAATCTCATTTGGTCTATTTGGAGATAGTGTTCGCGTTGGTGCCATATAGTTGCACGGTTTGCGTCGAACGTACCGTAGGCTCGGAAATCGGTTTGGACGCAGCCGATGGAACTCCTAGGTGGCGTGGGTCTTATGGAATCCAGTTTTGAACTGTTTGGAGATAGTGTTAGTGTCGGTGCAAGATAGGTGCACGGTTTGCGCCAAACGTACCATAGGCTTAGACAGCGTTATTAACGCACCGATGGTACTCTTAGGTGACGAGGCTTAAGTGGAAGCTCCTTTCAGTCCGTGTGCAGATAGTGCTAATCTTGACGCAAGATAGGTGCGCGGTTTGCGCTGAACATACCATAGGCTCGGAGATCATTTTGGACTCACCTGATTTAACACCTAGGTGACCTGGGTCATGTGGAATCTCATTTTGGTCTAATTGGAGACAGTGTTCGCGTCGGTGCCATATAGGTGCACGGTTTGCCGCCGCACGTACCATAGGCTCGGAAATCGGTTTGGGCACAGCCGATGGAACTCCCTACGTGACGTGGGTCTTGTGGAATCTGTTTCGACTGTTTGGAGATAGTGTTAGTGTCGGTGCAAGATAAGTGCACGGTTTTTGCGCCAAAACGTACCATAGGCTTAGACATCGTTTTTAACGCACCGATGGTTCTCCTAGGTGATGAGGCTCAAGTGGAAGCTCGTTTCAGTCCGTTTGGAGATAGTGCTAGTGTCGGTCCAAGATAGATGCACGGTTTGCGCCAAACGTACCATAGGCTTAGACAGCATTATTAACGCACCGATGGTACTCTTAGGTGACGAGGCTCAAGTGGAAGCTCATTTCAGTCCGTGTGGAGATAGTGCTAATCTTGACGCAAAGATAGGTGCGCGGTTTTGCGCCGAACGTACCATAGGCTCGGAGATCATTTTGGAGGCACCTGATGGAACTCCTAGGTGACGTGGGTCATGTGGAATCTCATTTTGGTCTATTTGGAGACAGTGTTCGCGTTGGTGCCATATAGGTGCACGGTTTGCGCCGAACGTACCATAGGCTCGGAAATCGGTTTGGACACAGCCGATGGAACTCCTAGGTGACGTGGGTCTTGTGGAATCCTGTTTCGGACCGTTTGGAGATAGTGTTAGTGTTGGTGCAAGATACGTGCACGGTTTGCGCCAAACGTACCATAGGCTTAGACATCATTTTTAACGCACCGATGTTCTCCTAGGTGACAAGGGTCAAGTGGAAGCTCGTTTCAGTCCGTTTGGAGATAGTCTTAATCTTGACGCAAGATAGGTGCCCGGTTTGCGCCTTTAACGCATACCATAGGCTTGGAGATCATTTTGGTCGCACCGGATGGAACTACTAGGTGACGTGGGTCATGTGAAATCTCATTTCGGTCTGTTTGGAGACAGTGTTGACTTCGGTGCCATATAGGTGCACGGTTTGCGCCGAACGTACCATAGGCTTGGAAATCGGTTTGGGCACAGCCAATGGAACTCCTACGTGACGTGGGTCTTGTGGAATCCTGTTTAGGACTGTTTGGAGATAGTGTTAATGTCGGTGCAAGATAGGTGCACGGTTTGCGCCAAACGTACCATAGGCTTAGACATCGTTTTTAACACACCAATGGTTCTTCTAGGTGATGAGGTTCAAGTGGAAGCTCGTTTCAGTCCGTTTGGAGATAGTGCTAGTGTCGGTTCAAGATAGATGCACGGTTTGCGCCAAACATACCATAGGCTTAGACAGTGTTATTAATGCACCAATGGTACTCTTAGGTGACGAGGGTCAAGTGGAAGCTCATTTCAGTCCGTGTGGAGATAGTGCTAATCTTGACGCAAGATAGGTGTGCGGTTTGCACCGAACGTACCATAGGCTCGGAGATCAATTTGGAGGCACCTGATGGAACTCCTAGGTGACGTGGGTCATGTGGAATCTCATTTTGATCTATTTGGAGACAGTGGTCGCGTTGGTGCCATATAGGTGCACGGTTTGCGCCGAACGTACCATAGGCTCGGAAATCTGTTTGCACACAGCCGATGGAACTCCTAGGTGACGTGGGTCTTGTGGAATCCTGTTTCGGACCGTTTGGAGATAGTGTTAGTGTCGGTGCAAGATAGGTGCACGGTTTGCGCCAAACCTACCATAGGATTAGTGATATGAACCCGCTAGGGTGAATCCCGATCTTTCGATGAGAGAAGGTGGATAACTCGATTTGGGGATGGAGATGACGTTCACGGCCGGACTACAACCATCTAAGGATGCTGCGCCTTAGCAACCGATACACCACCTCCAACGGCTGTCACGATCTTGTGGAGCACGATCAACCAAACCACTAGGGTAATTCCTGCAAGCAATCGAGGAACAAGCAAGAACAAATAGAACAAGCAACTCAATTGCAAATATGGAGATGAAAAACCAATCTGAACTCACAAAGTTGGGATTCTGAATCAAGTAGAATGGATGGTCTAGTTGACACACGCGTCTACAAGGAAGTAGCAATGGCTAAACTTTCAACAAACAAAACCCGAGTGTCTTGGCGGCAGCCAAAGGGTATATAACATGGGGTGGATGACCAACAAGGTGTTTGGGTCATACTCCAACCCTAAGACACGTCCCTAATGGACCCTAAGACGATACACAGCCCATCGGTCTAAAATAAGGTGACGCAGCAACCTGGACATAAAGACCTCTCGACGGTAATTGAATAATTGCCAATGCTGCCGAACAGATATGGACGTGGAACTGGTTCCATATGAAAGTAGACTTGATAAGCTTTCCAACAAGTCCTAAAGCGCCCACATCCGACTCCGTATGCAACCGTGGTGATGGTCACAAGCTGGTGCCTTTCTGTAGTCCGAATCCAGCCATCGCGAATCCTTCTCCCTTTCGGTCTTCTCCTTGGTTCCTAATCAAAACAAGAGTGCACGCGTTTCCAAGATCTAAACAAGATGGACAGGAGCTCAAGAGGCAACTCACTTGATAATTAATTTTACGAGCACAAACACGAGTAAGAGGACCAGCGATAGGTACTGGTGTCGGCGCGGATGCGTCGTCGGTGTTGATGTCCTCATCATCCTCCCCTTCTTGCATTTGAGTCGTCCTCGACTCAAGCTCATCTTCCTCACCCAAATATGGTTTTAAATCTGAAATGTTAAATGTGGGACTAACCCCAAAATCTGCTGGAAGATCAAGTTTATATGCATTCTCATTAATCTGTTGTAATACCCTAAATGGTCCATCAGCTCTAGGCATCAATTTAGACTTTCTCAATGCAGGAAACCTCTCCTTTCTCAAATGCAACCAAACCAAATCTCCAGGTTCAAAATTTATTGCTTTTCGACCTTTATCACCAGCAAACTTATATTTAGCATTCATACGCTCTATGTTTTGTTTAGTTGTTTTATGTAGTTTCAACATTAATTCAGCTCGTTGTTTAGCATCAAAATTTAATTTTTCTGAAGTTGGCAAAGGCATTAAATCAATAGGAGCACGTGGTAACAAGCCATAAACAATCTCAAATGGACACATCTTTGTTGTAGAATGCATTGAACGATTATAAGCAAACTCAATATGAGGCAAACAATCTTCCCACATCTTAATATTTTTCTTTAAAATAGCCCTTAACATAGTTGATAAAGTTCTATTCACAACTTCAGTTTGACCATCAGTTTGGGGATGACAAGTGGTAGAAAATAAAAGTTTAGTCCCCAATTTAGCCCATAAAGTTCTCAAAAATGGCTAAGAAATTTAACATCTCGATCGAAAACATTGTGTTTGGCACACCATGCAAACGAACAACTTCAAGAAAAGAACAAAGCAGCAATATGTGTGGCATCATCAGTTTTATGACAAGGTATAAAGTGTGCCATTTTCGAAAATCTATCCACAACCACAAAAACACTATCACGGCCCTTCCTAGTCCTTGGTAATCCCAACACAAAATCCATAGAAATATCTTTCCAAGGAGCATTAGGAACAGGTAGAGGCATGTACAAACCATGTGCATTTAAGCGTGACTTAGCCTTTTGACATGTCGTGCAGCGAGAGACAAATCTCTCCACATCTCTCCGCATCTTTGGCCAAAAGAAATGATCAGAAAGGATGTCCTCCGTCTTCTTTGCTCCAAAATGTCCCATCAAACCACCTCCGTGCGCTTCCTGTAACAACAACAAACGAACGGAGCTAGCTGGAATGCATAGCTTGTTAGCTCTAAACACAAAGCCATCATTCACAACAAATTTATTCCACACTTTTCCATCTTTACATTGCAGTAAGACATCCTTAAAATCATCATCATGCACATATTGTTCTTTAATGGTTTCCAAACCAAAGATCTTATAGTCAAGTTGTGTCAACAAAGTATATCTCCTAGACAAAGCATCAGCAATGACATTCTCTTTTCCTTTCTTGTGTTTAATTACATAAGGGAAAGATTCAATAAATTCAACCCACTTAGCATGTCTACGATTCAGTTTTATCTCATCTTTGTCTTCAATTACAGATTTGTCATTTTTATTGCTCTCGCTCTTGGATTTAGCAGCCCTAGCAATATCAGTTTGCATAATAGCTTCAGGAGACATAGGATGCAACACAATTTTTCGATCATGGTATAGAAAAGAACATTGATTTGATCTACCGTGATGCATAGAATCCCTATTAAATTGCCAAGGTCTACCTAGCAGAATATTGCAAGCTTGCATAGGCACAACATCACATTCAACAATATCTTTATATGTCCCGATGGCAAAATTGATTCACAGAAGTCTAGTTACCTTGGCCTTACCACTGTTGTTCAGCCATTGGATGTAGTAGGGATGCGGGTGTGGTTTGGTGGTGAGTGCAAGCTTCTGTACCATGTCGCTGCTTGCCAAGTTGTTGCAGCTACGCCCATCAATGATCATGCGGCACGAACTGTCTTTGATGACACACTTTGTTTGAAATAAGGTGTGTCGCTGATTTTGCTCCGCCTTCTCCATTTGTGCACTAAGCACTCATTGTACGATCAAGCTCTCATAGTGGTCCGCGTCATCTGCATTAACATGTTCTTCTATTTGTTCTTCACTACCGCATGGTCAGCCGCAAGCAATGCAAGTGTATCTTCATCAAAATCACTAGCGATAAACACTCACCATCATCTTTGACAATCATGACACGCTTGTTTGGACAAATACGCATCACATGCCCATATCCCCGCACCGGTGACATTGTATGTTGCTTGTTCTACCCGTCGATGCCACGGATGAAGTACTTGCAGCAGGGTTTTTGTATTGTCTTCGCAACTGAATTTATGGGAGCAACTCGAGTCTTGTCATCGGATGATGGCGTAGAGCACGCGGAGATGGAGTTGTAGCTGTGCGTTGCTGCTGCCATGAACTAGCTTTCCCTGCAGAAGCATTAGTCCTTGCGCTAGCACGTCGTCCCAAGACACTTCCCTTTCAGCTTTACAAGCAAGATGAAACAAACGGTTTACGCTATTGTATTCTTTGTGTAGCGAGGATGTCCTGAATTTCCCGATTTAACCCACCCAAAAATCTAGCCATAGCAGGTTCCTCATCCTCTAAATTACAACGCAACATACCCGTTTGTAATTCCTGATAATATTCTTCTACACTTTTAGCACCTTGTCTCAATTGCTACAACTTATTTATCATATCACGAGCATAATAAGATGGAACAAATCTAGCTCTCATGGCTCATTTCAGTGCATCCCAAGTTTTAGGTAGTTTATTAGGATTTTTCTTGCCATATTCTATCCACCAAACAGAAGCAAAATCTGTAAACTCACTAGTAGCAGCCCTAACACGTGTAGTCTCAGGAAAGTCATGGCATGCAAACTTTTGATCAACAGCAATCTCCCAAGTAATATATGCATCGGGGTCATATTTACCATCAAAAGGAGGTATCTTAAATTTAATCTTCTGAAGGCATCATCATTATTGTGTACCTCACGTCGTGGTTTGCACCCATACCTCTATGGTTGTGACGTGAGACGACGGCGTTCACGAGTGTCTCGATCATCATGTTCAAGATCACCAGTGTAGTCAACGTCATCACCCCCATCCTCGTGACCTGCCTCCTTTTCTTCTCTATACTTCTCTTTATCATCATTGTGCAAGGAATCAAAACGCCTTAGAAGAGCGACAAGGCTTTTGTCCACACTAGCAACAGATTCCTCCAAACTTGCGAGCTTGTTATTGGTGGCAATCTGCGTTGCCTCCAACTGCCCAAGCTTTTCATTTGTCACCGCAAGTCGCTATCAAGGCCCTCGGTGTGCAGCTTCACTTTCCTTTCAAAATGTTGTATGATGCCCTTAGTGCGAGGTGAATGTGGAATAGTTTTATCATCACCGACCTGTCATGGTTCAAAGGCAAAGACAACACGAAAACAAGTGAAGAGATAAAAGCCCTACAACTACTAGGAAGTAGCTACAGCAAGTCGCTCGCTCTCAACTGGTTACACAAGTTCTTACCAATTCTTACTTTGCTCGACAAGAGGGGTCGCCTACCAACAAGTCTGCAGCAATGGATGAAGTGTATCGGTGCCGCAGACAAGACCTGTCAAGTCTGTAAAATATGTGGAGCTATAGGTGGGCTGAAAACAAAGGAACAACTAGCACCACGTTAGTTATAAAAAGCAAGCTGAATAATCGTTCAACCGGCGGTACTGTGCTGGTCCTAGCCTAGACCATGCTAGAGACGCGAGCCTGGACACAAACGAAGGCACAACGCACCACCAGGCGAATGAACAATCACAAAACAGCCCTTTTTTTTTTCTCTTTCTTTTCTTTTGGTTTTTTTTTTTTTTTTTTTCCTTTTTTTTTTTTTTTTTGCAGGGGACACTCAAAACTGATTATATGAATAGAGAGATGACAAATGAGCAACTCACCACTCACACTCTCTCTCTCTCTAGAGTAAGATCACTCGAAGTATGGTATGACTTGAGTCGTTCGGTCAGCAACTCAAACTTGGACTTGCACACAACAAACAACTTAGATTCGAAATAACTAGATCACCGAAACCTACTCAGATTCGAAACAATGAATCACCGAAATCTACTTAGATTCGTAAAACAATGGATCACAAAAACCTGCTCAGATTCGAATATGGTATGACTTAAGTGGTTCGGACAGCCACTCAAACGCGTGCACGGTTGTGACTAGAACGTGACAAGAACTCGAAACTCTAAAGGACTAAAACTAAGACCAGCAACTTGACACAACCGATGCAACCGACGACTCAACAAGCCCTAACTAGGTAGCACTAGCCACGGCCCAAAGGTTTATAGGATTGTAGGAAACTAATCTACTATTTTTTTGGCTTTTCTGGACTGTAGGAAAAATAAAAACAGCGAAGAATTGCAAGTCTCTCACCGATAAACCTTGCTCTGATTACCAATTTATATGATCCCGCTAGGGTTTGTTCCCGATCTTTCGATGAGGACATCATTGGCTCAAATATGACCATGCCAACCACTTCTATACCAAAGGTGCAACCATTCTACATGAGGCTTATCATTGATGCATTTGATGAATTGGTGCTCCACCATAAAATGTGTATATTTTTATTTTCAGAATTACTTACATGGATCAAGGGAAGGTTTGATTGCATATGGAAAGCATGGAAGGTTAATGAAGTTGATTGGGGACCAAATCCAAGTATTCCCAACGTCCTCCACCTGGACACCACGTCACTTTTGGTCCAAGGAAAGAAAGAGATCAAATCCAACACGTTTTGGGGCTGGATTCGGACTCCAGGACAGCTCCAACTTGTGATGTTCACCACAGTCGCATCCGGACTCGGATTGGGGCGTTCAAGTACTTCATGGAATCCTTATGAAGTCTATTTTCACATGGATCTAGAATCAGGTCCATATCTGTTCTGAGGCGGCCGCAATGACCGAATTACTACCGAGAGGTTTTCTGTTCAAAGGTGCTGCGTCGCCTTAGTTTGGTCCAATGGGCCGTGTATCAAGTTGGGTCCATTAGGGACGCGTCCTAGGTTGGATCACGACCCCAACACCCTGGTGGTCGTCCTTCCACCTTCATATACCCCTTAGCCGCCACCAAGAACAGTTGGGTTTTGTTTGTTGAAAGTTTAGCCATTGCTACTTCCTTGTAGACGCGTGTGTCGACTAGACCATCCGTTCTACTTGATTCAGAACCCCAACTTTGTGAGTTCAGATTGGTTTTTCATCTCCATATTTGCAATTGAGTTGCTTGTTCTACTTGTTCTTGCTTGTTCCTCGATTGCTTGCAGGAATTACCCTAGTGGTTTGGTTGATCGTGCTCCACAAGATCGCGACAGCCGTTGGAGGTGGTGTATCGGTTGCTAAGGCGCAGCATCCTTGGATGGTTGTAGTCGGGCCGTGAACGTCATCTCCATCCCCAAATCGAGTTATCCACCTTCTCTCATCGAAAGATCGGGATTCACCCTAGCGGGTTCATATCAGTTGGTAATCAGAGCAAGGTTGATCGGTGAGAGACTTCTAGTTCTTTGCTGTTTTTAATCTCCTATGGTTCAGAAAAAGCCAAAACAAAATTAGTAGATTAGTTCTTCATAATCCCAAAACCCCTTTGAGCTTAATACTATTACTGCTTAGTTAGGGCTTATTGAATTAACGGTTGCATCGTCGTGCAAGTTGCTGGTCTTAGCGTCTAGTCGTTTAGAGTTTCGAGTTCTAGTCACGTTTCTGTCACCATCGCAGATTTGAGTTTATTTGTTTCTCTCTAGGAATCCGAGTGGATTTTCAAATTCCTTTGTTTTGTTTACCACCATTATCCTAGCCACGTCCTTGGAGGTTTCATCCACGTCCATATTTCCATCTACAAAAAGGAAATCCAACAAGATCAAGATAGAATTCGATTCGGAGTCCTGTTTTATCTTGAAAAGAAAATGATGAGGACATCACCTGTCATGATTAGTAGAAAACAAGAAACACAAAAATAATATGTATCGTCCTGTCAACTACTAGGATGTGTCGGTTGTAATTCTCTCAAACTCAACTTGTTGAAAACAAGCCCTTACAAGTTCTTACCAAGCCAAACAGGAGGTGACGGCAACCAACAAGTCTGCAACCGTGGAATGAAGTGTATCGGTGCCGCAGCAACAAAAACCTCTCAAGCTGTAGTTGAATATGTGGAGCTGTAGGTGGGCTAAAGAAAAGAAGTACTAGAACCACGTTAGTTGCAAGCAAATTGAACAAACGCTCAACGACGTTATTATGCTGGTCCTAGGCTAGTACGTGCTAGAGACGCGAGCCTGGACACAAACGAAGTCACTGAGCTGCAGCAAAGAAGGATCACAAGGACAGGAATAACAACAAAAGAAAAACTCTTCTCTTCTTCTTTCTCTTTCTTTTCTTTCATTCTTTCTGTCTTTCTTTTCTTTCTTTCTTTTCTTTCTTTCTGTCTTTTTTCTATTTTTTTTCTTTCAACTAGCACAAAACTGAAATTTTGCAACAAGAAATAACAAGCTACTTACAGCAATTAAATGTTTCCTTGGGAAGGGTGATTCAGTAGCAAAGTCAAACAAGTGGTTGTCTTGCAAAACCAGCAGACGCGCAAATCTCTAGGGCAATTGCGAAGCGCTCAGAATGAATTTGGGACCAAGCTCTGATCCGTTGGAAAGAGGACAAGTTAAGGTTTCTAGATTGTATTTAAACTCCCTATTCAGACTCCTGACAAAGGAAATATGGTGCTTTTCTTTTCAAGATAAAACAGGACTCCGAATTGAATTCTATCTTGATCTTGTTGGATTTCCTTTTTGTAGATGGAAATATGGACGTGGATGAAACCTCCAAGGACGTGGCTAGGATAATGGTGGTAAACAAAACAAAGGAATTTGAAAATCCACTCGGATTCCTAGAGAGAAACAAATAAACTCAAATCTACGATGGTGACAGAAACGTGACTAGAACTCGAAACTCTAAACGACTAGACGCTAAGACCAGCAACTTGCACGACGATGCAACCGTTAATTCAATAAGCCCTAACTAAGCAGTAATAGTATTAAGCTCAAAGGGGTTTTGGGATTATGAAGAACTAATCTACTAATTTTGTTTTGGCTTTTTCTGAACCATAGGAGATTAAAAACAGTAAAGAACTGGAAGTCTCTCACCGATCAACCTTGCTCTGATTACCAACTGATATGATCCCGCTAGGGTTTGTTCCTGATCTTTCGATGAGAGGTGTGGGATAACTCGATTGATGGGTGGAGACGACGTTCACGGCCCGACTACAGCCTTCCAAGCTACGCCTTACCAACCGATACACCACCTCCAACAGCTGCCGCGATCTTGTGGAGCGCGATCAACCAAACCACTAGGGTAATTCCTGCAAGCAATCGAGGAACAAGCAAGAACAAGTAGAACAAGCAACTCAATTGCAAATATAGAGATGAAAACCAATCTAAAATCACAAAGTTGGGGTTCTGAATCGAGTAGAACGGATGGTCCAGTCGACACACGCGTCTACAAGGAAGTAGCAATGGCTAAACTTTCAACAAAACAAAACCCAATCTGTTTGTGGCGGCTCTAATCCTTATTAATACATAGGGGAACGACCAGGGCGGTGTTGGGGGTCGTTCTCCAACCCTAGGACGCGTCCCTAATGGACCCAACTTGATACATGGGTCATCGGCCCAAAATAGGGTGACGCAGCACCAAAGGCAGAAAAGGTCCCGGCGTTGAAACGACGACTGCAGAAGCATCGGATAAGATATGGCCATGAGTCCAGATCCGTTGGAAAATAGACTTGATAAGCTTTCCAAAAAGTGCTAGAACGTCCCAATCGGAGTCTGTATGAAGTCGTGGCGACCGTCGCAATTTGGGACTATTTTGCAGTCCGAATTCAACTTCCAAAACGTGTTGTACTTGGACTCTTTCTGTCCTTGGAACCAAAGCAACGTGGTGGCCTAGTGGAGGACGTTAGGAATACTTGGATTTGGTCCCCAATCAACTTCATTAACCTTCCATGCTTTCCATATGCAATCAAACCTTCCCTTTATCCATGTAAGTAATTCTGAAAATGAGAATGAACACACATCATGGTGCAGCATCAATTCATCAAATGTATCAAATATAATCATGATAAAGAATTGTTTCACCTGTGAATCAAAAGTTGCCAATGTGGTTATATCCGAGCAGGTGATGTCCTCATCAGAAAAGCACCATATTTCCTTTGTCAGGAGTCTGAATAGGGAGTTTAAATACAATCTGGAAACCTTAACTTGTCCTCTTTCCAACGGATCAGAGCTTGATCCCAAATTCATTCTGAGCGCTTCTCAATTGCCCTGGAGATTTGCGCGTCTGCTGGTTTTGCAAAACAACCACTTGTTTGACTTTGCTACTGAATCACCCTTCCCAAGGAAACATTTAATTGCTGTAAGTAGCTTGTTATTTCTTGTTGCAAAATTTCAGTTTTGTGCTAGTTGAAAGAAGAAAAAACAGAAAAAAGACAGAAAAAGAAAGAAAGAAAGAAAGAAAAGAAAGACAGAAAGAAAGAAAGAAAAGAAAGAAAAGAAGAAGAAGAAGAGTTTTTTTTGTTGTTATTCCTGTCCTTGTGATCCTTCTTTGCTGCAGCTCGGTGACTTCGTTTGTGTCCAGGCTCGCGTCTCTAGCACGCACTAGCCTAGGACCAGCATAATAACGTCGTTGAGCGTTTGTTCAATTTGCTTGCAACTAACGTGGTTCTAGTACTTCTTTTCTTTAGCCCACCTACAGCTCCACATATTCGACTACAGCTTGAGAGGTTTTTGTTGCTGCGGCACCGATACACTTCGCTCCACGGTTGCGAGACTTGTTGGTTGCCGTCACCTCCTGTTTGGCTTGGTAAGAACTTTTAAGAGCTTGTTTTAAACAAGTTGAGTTTGAGAGAATTACAACCGACACATCCTAGTAGTTGACAGGACGATACATATTATTTTTGTGTTTCTTGTTTTCTACTAATCATGACAGGTGATACGGAAATTTTTGAGCTGTTGAAACTAGACCCTCATATTCAGGATGTCATTCAACACTTGCCGTTATATCATGGTAAGTTTGATCCTCAAGCTTACATTGATTGGGAGTTAAAAGTAGACAATGAATTTGATGAGCATGACCTGTCCGAGAAACAAAAGATTTGTATTGCCTCTAATGTTTTGATTGAATATGCTTTACTAGAATGGAAACATATTTGTAGGCACAACAAAGTTCCAGAATCTTGGGAAGACTTCAAATTTCTTTTTAGAGATGCATTCGTTCCTGCATATTATGCTGATTATTTGCTTGCAAAATTAGACAACTTGAAGCAAGATAGTAGGACTGTAAAAGCATACTACCATGATTTTAAGATTTGCATCATGTTTGGTGGATTAGATGAATGCATGGAAGATGTTATGAGTAGGTTCATGAGAGGGTTCAATTCTGAAATTCAAACCTTGTTAATTAGCAATTCTTATATCCATATTGGTCAATACTTGCAAGAATGATGTGACCCATAATGTCCAAAATTTGTCCATTCTGCATGCTAATGAAGAGCAACAAATAGTGGAACCCACTGTTGATTTTCCTTTGTCACAAAATGAATTACTTGCTGTTCCTTGTGATAAAGAGGAGTTGTGTGCTGATGATTCTTTTACTCCTATGCCACAAGTAGCGAATAAGTGTGATACTTTTGGTTTGGAACCATACAAATGTGCTGAAGATAAGCTTTTTCATCCTATTACATGTGCACAAGATGAACTGAATTTGCTATCCTCTTTAAATACTTTGGGTTATATTGAATTTGATATTCTATGTAATCTAAATTGTCTAAAAGAGAAACTTAAATTTGATTCTGGTTTGCCAAGTTTAAATCATTGTTCGCTTCATGCAATTGGCAAATACGACAGCAAAGGAGAATATTTGGTGCATAAAGTTTATATTTGCTCTAATATAAAATATCCTTTTGGGCCACAATACCATGATCAAATTGAGGGCTGCACTAACACTAATGATGTGTTGCAAAGTTTTCCTAGTTTTTCCCATATGCAACAGGATAAATATCAAGAAGGGGAGCACGGTTCACTTTTACCTACAACACATCCTCCAACAAAGGTCAAACCGAGGATGGTTTGCTGTCAAGAAGGGGAGAATGATGAGGACATCATTGGCTCAAATATGACCATGCCAACCACTTCTATACCAAAGGTGCAACCATTCTACATGAGGCTTATCATTGATGCATTTGATGAATTGGTGCTCCACCATAAAATGTGTATATTTTTATTTTCAGAATTACTTACATGGATCAAGGGAAGGTTTGATTGCATATGGAAAGCATGGAAGGTTAATGAAGTTGATTGGGGACCAAATCCAAGTATTCCCAACGTCCTCCACCTGGACACCACGTCACTTTTGGTCCAAGGAAAGAAAGAGATCAAATCCAACACGTTTTGGGGCTGGATTCGGACTCCAGGACAGCTCCAACTTGTGATGTTCACCACAGTCGCATACGGACTCGGATTGGGGCGTTCAAGTACTTCATGGAATCCTTATGAAGTCTATTTTCACATGGATCTAGAATCAAGTCCATATCTGTTCTGAGGCGGCCGCAATGACCGAATTACTACCGAGAGGTTTTCTGTTCAAAGGTGCTGCGTCGCCTTAGTTTGGTCCAATGGGCCGTGTATCAAGTTGGGTCCATTAGGGACGCGTCCTAGGGTTGGATCACGACCCCAACACCCTGGTGGTCGTCCTTCCACCTTCATATACCCCTTAGCCGCCACCAAGAACAGTTGGGTTTTGTTTGTTGAAAGTTTAGCCATTGCTACTTCCTTGTAGGCAGCGTGTATCGACTAGACCATCCGTTCTACTTGATTCAACCCCCCAACTTTGTGAGTTCAGATTGGTTTTCATCTCCATATTTGCAATTGAGTTGCTTGTTCTACTTGTTCTTGCTTGTTCCTCGATTGCTTGCAGATCGGGATTACCCTAGTGGTTTGGTTGATGCGTGCTCCACAAGAGGTCGCGAACTCGATTGATGAGTGGTGATGTTCACGGCTAAGACGCAGCATCCTTGGATGGTTGTAGTCAACGTGAACGTCATCTCCATCCCCAAATCTTGTTATCGCATCAACCAAATCGAAGATAGGGATTCACCCTAAGCGGAGTTCATATCAAGATCAAGTAGAACAAGCAACTCAATTGCAAATATGGAGATGAAAACCAATCTGAAATCACAAAGTTGGTGTTCTGAATCAAGTAGAACGGATGGTCTAGTCGTATACACGCCACTACAAGGAAGTAGCAATGGTAGCAATGGCTAAACTTTCAACAAAACAAAACCCGAGTGTCTTGGCGGTGGCCAAAGGGTATATAACATGGGGTGGACGACCAACAAGATGTTTGGCTCGTACTCCAGCCCTAAGACACGTCCCTAATGGACCCTAAGACGATACACAGCCCATCGGACTAAAATAAGGTGACGCAGCACCCTGGACATAAAGACCTCTCGACGGTAATTGAATAATTGCTGATGCTGCCGAACAGATATGGACGTGGAACTGGTTCCATATGAAAGTAGACTTGATAAGCTTTCCAACAAGTCCTAAAGCGCCCGCATCCGACTCCGTATGCAACCGTGGTGATGGTCACAAGTTGGTGCCTTTCTGCAGTCCAAATCCAGCCATCGCGAATCCTTCTCCCTTTCGGTCTTCTCCTTGGTTCCTAATCAAAACAAGAGTGCACGCATTTCCAAGATCTAAACAAGATGGACAGGAGCTCAAGAGGCAACTCACTTGATACTTAATTTTACGAGCACGAGCACGAGTAAGAGGACCAGTGATAGGTACTGGTGTCGGCGCGGATGCGTCGTCGGTGTTGATGTCCTCATCAGCTAATCTTGACGCAAGATAGGTGCGCGGTTTGCGCCGAATGTACCATAGGCTCGGAGATCATTTTGGACGCACCTGATGGAACTCCTACGTGACGTGGGTCATGTGGAATCTCATTTTGGTCTATTTGGAGATAGTGTTCGCGTTGGTGCCATATAGTTGCACGGTTTGCGCCGAACGTACCGTAGGCTCGGAAATCGGTTTGGACGCAGCCGATGGAACTCCTAGGTGGCGTGGGTCTTATGGAATCCTGTTTTGAACTGTTTGGAGATAGTGTTAGTGTCGGTGCAAGATAGGTGCACGGTTTGCGCCAAACGTACCATAGGCTTAGACAGCGTTATTAACGCACCGATGGTACTCTTAGGTGACGAGGCTCAAGTGGAAGCTCATTTCAGTCCGTGTGGAGATAGTGCTAATCTTGACGCAAGATAGGTGCGCGGTTTGCGCTGAACGTACCATAGGCTCGGAGATCATTTTGGACTCACCTGATTTAACACCTAGGTGACCTGGGTCATGTGGAATCTCATTTTGGTCTATTTGGAGACAGTGTTCGCGTCGGTGCCATATAGGTGCACGGTTTGCGCCGAACGTACCATAGGCTCGGAAATCGGTTTGGGCACAGCCGATGGAACTCCTACGTGACGTGGGTCTTGTGGAATCCTGTTTCGGACTGTTTGGAGATAGTGTTAGTGTCGGTGCAAGATAGGTGCATGGTTTGCGCCAAACGTACCATAGGCTTAGACATCGTTTTTAACGCACCGATGGTTCTCCTAGGTGATGAGGCTCAAGTGGAAGCTCGTTTCAGTCCGTTTGGAGATAGTGCTAGTGTCGGTCCAAGATAGATGCACGGTTTGTGCCAAACGTACCATAGGCTTAGACAGCGTTATTAACGCACCGATGGTACTCTTAGGTGACGAGGCTCAAGTGGAAGCTCATTTCAGTCCGTGTGGAGATAGTGCTAATCTTGACGCAAGATAGGTGCGCGGTTTGCGCCGAACGTACCATAGGCTCGGAGATCATTTTGGAGGCACCTGATGGAACTCCTAGGTGACGTGGGTCATGTGGAATCTCATTTTGGTCTATTTGGAGACAGTGGTCGCGTTGGTGCCATATAGGTGCACGGTTTGCGCCGAACGTACCATAGGCTCGGAAATCGGTTTGGACACAGCCGATGGAACTCCTAGGTGACGTGGGTCTTGTGGAATCCTGTTTCGTACTGTTTGGAGATAGTGTTAGTGTCGGTGCAAGATAGGTGCATGGTTTGCGCCAAACGTACCATAGGCTTAGACATCGTTTTTAACGCACCGATGGTTCTCCTAGGTGATGAGGCTCAAGTGGAAGCTCGTTTCAGTCCGTTTGGAGATAATGCTAGTGTCGGTCCAAGATAGATGCACGGTTTGTGCCAAACGTACCATAGGCTTAGACAGCATTATTAACGCACCGATGGTACTCTTAGGTGACGAGGCACAAGTGGAAGCTCATTTCAGTCCGTGTGGAGATAGTGCTAACCTTCACACAAGATAGGTGCGCGGTTTGCGCCGAACGTACCATAGGCTCGGAGATCATTTTGGACTCACCAGATGGAACTCCTAGGTGACGTGGGTCATGTGGAATCTCATTTTGGTCTATTTGGAGACAGTGGTCGCGTTGGTGCCATATAGTTGCACGGTTTGCGCCGAACGTACCATCGGCTTAGACATCGTTTTTAACGCACCGATGTTCTCCTAGGTGACAAGGGTCAAGTGGAAGCTCGTTTCAGTCCGTTTGGAGATAGTCTTAATCTTGACGCAAGATAGGTGCCCGGTTTGTGCCGAACGTACCATAGGCTTGGAGATCATTTTGGTCGCACCGGATGGAACTCCTAGGTGACGTGGGTCATGTGAAATCTCATTTCGGTCTGTTTGGAGACAGTGTTGGCGTCGGTGCAATATAGTTGCACGCTTTGCGTCGAACGTACCATAGGCTTGGAAATCGGTTTGGATGCACCCGGTGGAACTCCTAGGTGACGTTGGTCTTGTGGAAACTTGTTTCGGTCCGTTTGGAGATAGTGCTAGTGTCGGTCCAAGATAGATGCACGGTTTGCGCCAAACGTACCATAGGCTTAGACAGCGTTATTAACGCACCGATGGTACTCTTAGGTGACGAGGCTCAAGTGGAAGCTCATTTCAGTCCGTGTGGAGATAGTGCTAATCTTGACGCAAGATAGGTGCGCGGTTTGCGCCAAACGTACCATAGGCTCAGAGATCATTTTGGAGGCACCTGATGGAACTCCTAGGTGACGTGGGTCATGTGGAATCTCATTTTGGTCTATTTGGAGACAGTGGTCGCGTTGGTGCCATATAGGAGCACGGTTTGCGCCGAACATACCATAGGGTCGGAAATCAGTTTGGACACAGCCGATGGAACTCCTAGGTGACGTGGGTCTTGTGGAATCCTGTTTCGGACAGTTTGGAGATATTGTTAGTGTCGGTTCAAGATAGGTGCACGGTTTGCGCCAAACCTACCATAGGATTAGACATCGTTTTTAACGCACTGATGGTTCTCCTAGGTGACGAGGCTCAAGTGGAAGCTCGTTTCAGTCCGTGTGGAGAAAGTGCTAATCTTGACGCAAGATAGGTGCGTGGTTTGCGCAGAACGTGCCATAGGCTCGGAGATTATTTTGGTCGCACCGGATGGAACTCCTAGGTGACGTGGGTCATGTGAAATCTCATTTCGGTCTGTTTGGAGACAGTGTTGGCGTCGGTGCAATATAGTTGCACGCTTTGCGTCGAACGTACCATAGGCTTGGAAATCGGTTTGGATGCACCCGGTGGAACTCCTAGGTGACGTTGGTCTTGTGGAAACTTGTTTCGGTCCGTTTGGAGATAGTGCTAGTGTCGGTCCAAGATAGATGCACGGTTTGCGCCAAACGTACCATAGGCTTAGATAGCGTTATTAACGCACCGATGGTACTCTTAGGTGACGAGGCTCAAGTGGAAGCTCATTTCAGTCCGTGTGGAGATAGTGCTAATCTTGACGCAAGATAGGTGCGCGGTTTGCGCCAAACGTACCATAGGCTCAGAGATCATTTTGGAGGCACCTGATGGAACTCCTAGGTGACGTGGGTCATGTGAATCTCATTTTGGTCTATTTGGAGACAGGGGTCGCGTTGGTGCCATATAGGTGCACGGTTTGTGCCGAACGTACCATAGGCTCGAAAATCGGTTTGGACACAGCCGATGGAACTCCTAGGTGACGTGGGTCTTGTGGAATCCTGTTTCGGACCGTTTGGAGATAGTGTTAGTGTCGGTGCAAGATAGGTGCACGGTTTGCGCCAAACCTACCATAGGATTAGACATCGTTTTTAACGCACTGATGGTTCTCCGAGGTGACGAGGCTCAAGTGGAAGCTCGTTTCAGTCCGTGTGGAGAAAGTGCTAATCTTGACGCAAGATAGGTGCGTGGTTTGCGCAGAACGTACCATAGGCTCGGAGATTATTTTGGTCGCACCGGATGGAACTCCTAGGTGACGTGGGTCATGTGAAATCTCATTTCGGTCTGTTTGGAGACAGTGTTGGCGTCGGTGCAATATAGTTGCACGCTTTGCGTCGAACGTACCATAGGCTTGGAAATCGGTTTGGATGCACCCGGTGGAACTCCTAGGTGACGTTGGTCTTGTGGAAACTTGTTTCGGTCCGTTTGGAGATAGTGCTAGTGTCGGTCCAAGATAGATGCACGGTTTGCGCCAAACGTACCATAGGCTTAGACAGCGTTATTAACTTACCGATGGTACTCTTAGGTGACGAGGCTCAAGTGGAAGCTCATTTCAGTCCGTGTGGAGATAGTGCTAATCTTGACGCAAGATAGGTGCGCGGTTTGCGCCGAACGTACCATAGGCTCGGAGATCATTTTGGAGGCACCTGATGGAACTCCTAGGTGACGTGGGTCATGTGGAATCTCATTTTGGTCTATTTGGAGACAGTGGTCGCGTTGGTGCCATATAGGTGCACGGTTTGCGCCGAACGTACCATAGGCTCGGAAATCGGTTTGGACACAGCCGATGGAACTCCTAGGTGACGTGGGTCTTGTGGAATCCTGTTTCGGACCGTTTGGAGATAGTGTTAGTGTCGGTGCAAGATAATTGCACGGTTTGCGCCAAACGTACCATAGGCTTAGACATCGTTTTTAACGCACCGATGGTTCTCCTAGGTGACGAGGCTCAAGTGGAAGCTCGTTTCAGTCCGTTTGGAGATAGTGCTAATCTTTACGCAAGATAGGTGCCCGGTTTGCACCGAACGTACCATAGGCTCTGAGATCATTTTGGTCGCACCGGATGGAACTCCTAGGTGACGTGGGTCATGTGAAATCTCATTTCGGTCTGTTTGGAGACAGTGTTGGCGTCGGTGCAATATAGTTGCACGCTTTGCGTCGAACGTACCATAGGCTTGGAAATCGGTTTGGATGCACCCGGTGGAACTCCTAGGTGACGTTGGTCTTGTGGAAACTTGTTTCGGTCCGTTTGGAGATAGTGCTAGTGTCGGTCCAAGATAGATGCACGGTTTGCGCCAAACGTACCATAGGCTTAGATAGCGTTATTAACGCACCGATGGTACTCTTAGGTGACGAGGCTCAAGTGGAAGCTCATTTCAGTCCGTGTGGAGATAGTGCTAATCTTGACGCAAGATAGGTGCGCGGTTTGCGCCGAACGTACCATAGGCTCGGAGATCATTTTGGAGGCACCTGATGGAACTCCTAGGTGACGTGGGTCATGTGGAATCTCATTTTGGTCTATTTGGAGACAGGGGTCGCGTTGGTGCCATATAGGTGCACGGTTTGTGCCGAACGTACCATAGGCTCGAAAATCGGTTTGGACACAGCCGATGGAACTCCTAGGTGACGTGGGTCTTGTGGAATCCTGTTTCGGACCGTTTGGAGATAGTGTTAGTGTCGGGGCAAGATAGGTGCACGGTTTGCGTCAAACCTACCATAGGATTAGACATCATTTTTAACGCACTGATGGTTCTCCTAGGTGACGAGGCTCCAGTGGAAGCTCGTTTCAGTCCGTGTGGAGAAAGTGCTAATCTTGACGCAAGATAGGTGCACGGTTTGCGCAGAACGTGCCATAGGCTCGGAGATTATTTTGGTCTTACCGGATGGAACTCCTAGGTGACGTGGGTCATGTGAAAACTCATTTCGGTCTGTTTGGAGACAGTGTTGGCGTCGGTGCAATATAGTTGCACGCTTTGCGTCGAACGTACCATAGGCTTGGAAATCGGTTTGGATTTACCCGGTGGAACTCCTAGGTGACGTTGGTCTTGCGGAAACTTGTTTCGGTCCGTTTGGAGATAGTGCTAGTGTCGGTCCAAGATAGATGCACGGTTTGCGCCAAACATACCATAGGCTTAGATAGCGTTATTAATGCACCGATGGTACTCTTAGGTGACGAGGCTCAAGTGGAAGCTCATTTCAGTCCGTGTGGAGATAGTGCTAATCTTGACGCAAGATAGGTGCACGGTTTGCGCCAAACGTACCATAGGCTCAGAGATCATTTTGGAGGCACCTGATGGAACTCCTAGGTGACGTGGGTCATGTGGAATCTCATTTTGGTCTATTTGGAGACAGGGGTCGCGTTGGTGCCATATAGGTGCACGGTCTGCGCCGAACGTACCATAGGCTCGGAAATCGGTTTGGACACAGCCGATGGAACTCCTAGGTGACGTGGGTCTTGTGGAATCCTGTTTCGGACCGTTTGGAGATAGTGTTAGTGTCGGGGCAAGATAGGTGCACGGTTTGCGCCAAACCTACCATAGGATTAGACATCATTTTTAACGCACTGATGGTTCTCCTAGGTGACGAGGCTCAAGTGGAAGCTCGTTTCAGTCCGTGTGGAGAAAGTGCTAATCTTGACGCAAGATAGGTGCGCGGTTTGCGCAGAACATACCATAGGCTCGTAGATTATTTTGGTCGCACCAGATGGAACTCCTAGGTGACGTGGGTCATGTGAAACTCATTTCGGTCTGTTTGGAGACAGTGTTGGCGTTGGTGCAATATAGTTGCTCGCTTTGCGTCGAACGTACCATAGGCTTGGAAATCGGTTTGGATGCACCCGGTGGAACTCCTAGGTGACGTTGGTCTTATGGAAACTTGTTTCGGTCCGTTTGGAGATAGTGCTAGTGTCGGTCCAAGATAGATGCACGGTTTGCGCCAAACATACCATAGGCTTAGATAGCGTTATTAACGCACCGATGGTACTCTTAGGTGACGAGGCTCAAGTGGAAGCTCATTTCAGTCCGTGTGGAGATAGTGCTAATCTTGACGCAAGATAGGTGCGCGGTTTGCGCCGAACGTACCATAGGCTCGGAGATCATTTTGGAGGCACCTGATGGAACTCCTAGGTGACGTGGGTCATGTGGAATTTTGATATGAACCCGCTAGGGTTTATGGACGATCTTTCGATGAGAGGCGTGAGATCACTCGATTTGGTGGATGGAGATGATGTTCACGGCCCGACTACAGCCTTCCAAGACCGCGCCTTAGCAACCGATACACCACCTCCAAAGGCCGTCACGATCTTGTGGAGCGCGACAACCAGCCACTAGGGCTCCCATCCTGCAAGCAATCGAAGAACTAGCAAGAACAAGGAAACAAGCACTGAATTTGCAAGATGAAATTGAAAGCCTCAAACTGAATCTTATGATGAGTGGGGTTCTGAAGACAAGGAGACGGGCGGCTGGATCAGCACGCGCGCCTACAAGCAAGTAGCAAAGGCTAAACTTGATCTAAACAAAACCCAAGTGTTCCTGGTGGCGGCTAAGGGGTATATGACGTGTGGAGGACGACCACAAGAGAGTTTGGGTCGTGCTCCAACCCTAGGACGCGTCCCTACTAGACTCTAAACGATACAAGCCCATTGGGCTAACTTAAGGTGGCGCAGCACCCTGGACAGAATAGACCTCTCGGTGATTTTTGGACTGTTGACGCCGTTTCTGAGCAGGTATGAGTATGAGGTCAGATCCGTATGAAAGTAGACTTTATTAGCTTTCCAACAAGTCCAGAATCACCCCAATCCGACTCCGATATGTAACCGTGGCGACCGTCGCAAGTTGGAGGTGTGCTGCAGTCCGAATCCAGCCTACGCGAGTCCTTTTCCCTTTCGGTCTTCTCCTTGATTCCTAATCAAAACAAGAGTGCACGTGTCTCCAAGATCTAAACAGGATGGACAAGAGCTCAAGAAGGAACTCACTTGATGATTAAGTGTTCGAGCACGAGCACGGGTAATAGGACCAGCAGGTGTCGGCGTGGACGGCGTGGATGTATGATCGGTGTTGATGTCCTCATCATCCTCCCTTTCTTGAATTTGAGTCGTCCTCGACTCAAGCTCATCTTCCTCACCCAAATAAGGCTTCAAATCTACAATGTTAAATGTGGGACTAACCCCAAAATCTGCAGGAAGATCAAGCTTATATGCATTCTCATTTATTCGTTGCATCACTTTAAAAGGACCATCCGCTCTAGGCATCAATTTAGATTTTCTTAATTCAGAAACCTATCCTTTCATAAATGCAACCAAACCAAATCTCCAGGTTCAAGAATCAATTCCCTTCTACCTTTATCTCCAGCAAATTTGTACTTAGCATTCATGCGCTCTATGTTTTCTTTAGTGGTTTCATGTAGTTTTAGCATCAATTCAGCACGTTGCTTAGCATCAAAATTCAACTTTTCAGAACTTGGCAATGGCATTAAATCAATAGGAGCACGTGGTAACAAGCCATAAACAATCTCAAAGGGACACATCTTCGTAGTAGAATGCAGCGAACGATTATAAGCAAACTCAATATGAGGCAAACAATCTTCCCACATCTTAATATTTTTCTTTAAAACAGTCCTTAACATAGTAGACAAAGTTCTATTCACAACTTCAGTTTGACCATCAGTTTGGGGGTGACAAGTGGTGGAAAATAAAAGCTTAGTCCCCAATTTGGCCCATAAAGTTCTCCAAAATGGCTAAGAAATTTAGCATCACGATCAGAAACAATTGTATTTGGCACACCATGCAAGCGAACAACTTCTCGAAAGAACAAATCAGCAATATTTGTAGCATCATCAGTTTTATGACATGGTATGAAATGTGCCATTTTAGAGAATCGATCCACAACCACAAAAACACTATCTCGCCCTTTTCCTAGTCCGTGGCAATCCCAACACAAAATCCATAGAAATATCCTCCCAAGGAGCACTAGGAACAGGAAGAGGCATATACAAACCGTGTGGATTCAACCGGGACTTAGCCTTTTGACATGTTGTGCAGCGAGCAACAAATCTCTCCACGTCTCGTCGTCGCATCTTTGGCCAAAAGAAATGACCAGCAAGAATGTCCTCCGTCTTCTTCGCTCCAAAATGCCCCATCAAGCCACCTCCATGCGCTTCCCTGCAGCAACAACAAGCGAACGGAGCTAGCTGGAATGCATAGCTTGTTAGCTCTAAACACAAACCCATCATTGAGGATGAATTTGTTCCACGTTTTCCCATCTTTACAATGCAGCAGCACTTCTTTAAAATCAGCATCATGAGCATATCGGTCTTTAATTGTTTCTAACCCAAAGATCTTGTAATCAAGTTGATTCAGCAAAGTATATCTCCTAGACAATGCATCTGCAATGATATTATCCTTCCCTTTCTTGTGTTTGATAACATAAGGAAAAGATTCAATAAATTCAACCCATTTTGCATGTCTACGATTCAGTTTTCCTTGACTACAAATATGCTTCAAAGATTCATGATCAGAATGTATAACAAATTCTTTGGGCCACAAATAATGCTGCCATGTTTCTAATGTCCGCACTAGAGCATATAATTCCTTATCATATGTAGAATAATTAAGAATAGGCCCGCTCAATTTCTCACTAAAGTATGCAACAGGTTTTCCTTCTTGTAACAAAACACCACCCAATCCAATTCCACTCGCATCACATTCAAGCTCGAAAGTCTTATTAAAATCAGGGAGTTGGAGTAGAGGTGCATGTGTTAACTTATCTTTCAGCACATGGAAGGCGTGCTCTTGTGCTTTGCCCCAAGAAAAGGGCACTCCCTTCTTTGTAAGCTCATTCAATGGTGCAGCAATGGTGCTAAAGTCCTTCACAAAACAGCGATAGAAACCAGCAAGTCCTAGGAAACTCCGCACTTGTGTGACCGTCAGTGGTACAGGCCATCCTTGTATAGCTTCCACCTTGGCTTTATCAACCTCAATTCCTGTGGGGTGACAACATAGCCAAGAAACGATACTCGATCGGTGCAGAAAGTGCACTTCTCAAGGTTACCAAACAAACGTGCATCACGTAGAGCATTGAAAACAGCACGTAAGTGATCAAGGTGTTCATCCATGGATTTGCTATAAATCAGTATATCATCAAAGTAGACGACAACAAATTTCCCAATGAAAGCACGCAAAACCTCGTTCATTAATCTCATGAAAGTACTAGGTGCATTAGTTAACCCAAAAGGCATGACTAACCACTCATATAGACCGAACTTGGTTTTGAAAGCAGTTTTCCATTCATCTCCCAATTTCATACGAATCTGGTGGTACCCACTACGCAAATCAACCTTTGAAAACACAACAGCACCACTCAATTCATCAAGCATATCATCTAATCGTGGAATAGGGTGTCGATATCGAATGGTGATATTATTAATAGCCCTACAATCAACACACATGCGCCATGTTCCATCTTTCTTAGGCACTAAAATCACTGGAACAGCACAAGGACTAAGAGACTCACGCACATAACCTTTGTCTAGTAGTTCTTGCACTTGTCGCTGAATTTCCTTCGTTTCCTCCGGATTGGTACTGTATGGCGCACGGTTTGGCAAAGATGCTCCAGGGATAAGATCAATTTGGTGCTCAATCCCTTGTATTGGTGGCAGCCCCGCTGGTATCTCAATGGGAAACACATCAGAATACTCCTGCAAAATGTTAACAACAGCAGGGGGCAAAGAACGTTGCATATCCTCAAATGAAATCAAAGCATCCTTGCATACCAAAGCATAAGCAACAGAGGTGGATGCATTGAACTCATTAATATCAGATTTTGTAGCAAGCATACAACAGTTCAATAAATTAAGGCTGCCCGGACCCCAACAGTTCTCAGGCACACCCACTCGGGGAAAGGCCCAATGTCCCTAAAAGACTAGTCCAATAGGGGAAGGGTGGCTCTCCCTTTTAAGGTGGCTTCCTCCTCCCATGCTAAGCAAGGTGAGATTATTCAGAGGCTCACACAGTCGCCGCCCGACTACAACTAGGCCACTTGGCCCCTTTGTTGCGTCTTTGCCAGCGGTTAATAGTGGAGGATGTCCTCATCATTCCCACCCCCTTAAACAAGGGCCCAGCTATGATACCAAATGATATGAACCCGCTAGGGTGATTCCCGATCTTTCGATGAGAGGTGTGGGATAACTCGATTGATGGGTGGAGACGACGTTCACGGCCCGACTACAGCCTTCCAAGCTGTGCCTTAGCAACCGATACACCACCTCCAACAGGTGTCGCGATCTTGTGGAGCGCGTCACCGGCCACTAGGGCACTCGTCCTGCAAGCAATCGAAGAACTAGCAAGAACAAGTAGAACAAGCAACTCAATTGCAAATATGGAGATGAAAACCAATCTGAAATCACAAAGTTGGGGTTCTGAATCGAGTAGAACGGATGGTCTAGTCGACACATGCGTCTACAAGGAAGAAGCAATGGCTAAACTTTCAACAAAACAAAAACCCAACTGTTCTTGGTGGAGGCTAAGGGGTATATGAAGGTGGAGGGACGTCCACCAGGGTGTTGGGGTCGTGTTCCAACCCTAGGACGTGTCCCTAATGGACCCGACTTGATACACGGCCCAATGGACCAAACTAAGGCGACGCAGCACCTTTGGACAGAAAACCTCCCGGTAGTAATTCGGTCATTGCAGCCGCCTCAGAACAGATATGGATTTGATTCCAGATCCATATGAAAATAGACTTCATAAGGATTCCATAAAGTACTTGAACGTCCCAATCCGAGTCCGTATGCGACCGTGGTGAACATCACAAGTTGGAGCTGTCCTGGAGTCCGAATCCAGCCCCAAAACGTGTTGGATTTGATCTCTATCTTTCCTTGGGCCAAAAGTGACGTGGTGTCTAGCTGGAGGACGTTGGGAATACTTGGATTTGGTCCCCAATCAACTTCATTAACCTTCCATACTTTCCATATGCAATCAAACCTTCCCTTGATCCATGTAAGTAATTCTAAAAATGAAAATATACACATTTTATGGTGGAGCACCAATTCATCAAATGCATCAATGATAAGCCTCATATAGAATGGTTGCACCTTTGGTATAGAAGTGGTTGGCATGGTCATATTTGAGCCAATGATGTCCTCATCATTCTCCCCTTCTTGATAGCAAACCGTCCTCGGTTTGACGTTTGTTGGAGGATGTGTTGTAGGTAAAAGTAAATCGTGCTCCCCTTCTTGATATTTATCCTGTTGCATATGGGAAAAACTAGGAAAACTTTGCAAGACATCATTAGTGTTAGTGCAGCCCTCAACTTGATAATGGTATTGTGGCCCAAAATGATATTTCAGATTAGAGCAAATATAAACTTTATGCACCAAATATTCTCCTTTGCTGTCATATTTGCCAATTGCATGAAGCGAACAATGATTAAAACTTGGCAAACCAGAATCAAATTTAAGTTTCTCTTTTAGACAATTTAGATTACACAGAATATCAAATTCAATATAACCCAAAGTATTTAAAGAGGATAGCAAATTCAGTTCATCTTGTGCACATGTAATAGGATGAAAAAGCTTATCTCCAGCACATTTGTATGGTTCCAAACCAAAAGTATCACACTTATTCGCTACTTGTGGCATAGGAGTAAAAGAATCATCAGCACACAACTCCTCTTTATCACAAGGAACAGCAAGTAATTCATTTTGTGACAAAGGAAAATCAGTAGTGGGTTCCACTATTTGTTGCTCTTCATTAGCATGCAGAGTGGACAAATTTTGGACATTTTGGGTCACATCATTCTTATTCACAGGTAATAGAATCCCTTTTTCAGCATTTAGAGCAAGACAAAACAATTGACCAATATGGCAATATGATTTGCTAATTAACAAGGTTCGAATTTCAGAATTGAGCCCGCTCATGAACCTACTTATAACATCTTTCATGCATTCATCCAATCCACTAAACATGATACAAATCTTAAAATCATGGTAGTATTGTTTCACAGATCTTACTACCCCTGCTTCAAGTTGTCTAATTTTGTAAGCAAATAATCAACATAATATATGCAGAACGAATGCATCTCTAAAAAGAAATTTGAAGTCTTCCCAAGATTCTGGAACTTTGTTGTGCCTACAAATGTGTTTCCATTCCAGCAAAGCATATTCAATCAAAACATTAGAGGCAATACAAATCTTTTGTTTCTCAGACAGGTCATCCTCATTAAATTCATTATCTACTTTTAGCTCCCAATCAATGTAAGCTTTAGGATCAAACTTACCATCATATAACGGCAAGTGTTGAATGACATCCTGAATATGAGGGTCTAGTTTCAACAGCTCAAAAATTTCCGTATCACCTGTCATGATCAGTAGAAAACAAGAAACACAAAAATAATATGTATCGTCCTGTCAACTACTAGGATGTGTCGGTTGTAATTCTCTCAAACTCAACTTGTTTAAAACAAGCCCTTACAAGTTCTTACCAAGCCAAACAGGAGGTGACGGCAACCAACAAGTCTGCAACCGTGGAATGAAGTGTATCGGTGCCGCAACAACAACACCTGTCAAGCTGTAGTCGAAATATGTGGAGCTATAGGTGGGCTGAAGCAAGGAAGTACTAGCATCACGTTAGTCACAAAAGCAAGCTGAATAATCGTTCAACGGTGGTACTGTGCTGGTCCTAGGCTAAAGCATGCTAGAGACGTGAGCCTAGGCACAAAGGTAGTCACTGAAAAAGAGCAACTAGCACAGCACAGAAAATAACAGATTCAGCCCCTTCTTTCTTCTCCTTCTCTTGTCTTTTTCTCTTCTTTTTTTCTTCTTTTTTCACAGGGCCCTAAATATTTTGTTTGGTACTATGACAACCCTAACAATAAGGCTATTGCACCAGCCCCTTCGAATTCAGATTTAACAACTCTGGTTATTACAGCAGATACGGAAATCTCTAGGAAGATTGTGGAGTGCTCAGATCGAATTTTGCTGCAATGTCTGATCCGTTGGAAAGAAGACAACTTCAAGTTTTCATATTGTATTTAAACTCCCAAATCCTAAGTGGGGTTGGCCGAGGCCCAATAAATTAAGGCTGCCCGGACCCCAACAGTTCTCAGGCACACCCACTCGGGGAAAGGCCCAATGTCCCTAAAAGACTAGTCCAATAGGGGAAGGGTGGCTCTCCCTTTTAAGGTGGCTTCCTCCTCCCAAGCTAAGCAAGGTGGGATTATTCAGAGGCTCACACAGTCGCCGCCCGACTACAACTAGGCCACTTGGCCCCTTTGTTGCGTCTTTGCCAGCGGTTAATAGTGGAGGATGTCCTCATCATTCCCACCCCCTTAAACAAGGGCCCAGCTCTGATACCAATTGATATGAACCCGCTAGGGTTTATGGACGATCTTTCGATGAGAGGCGTGAGATCACTCGATTTGGTGGATGGAGATGACGTTCACGGCCCGACACAGCCCTTCCAAGACCGCGCCTTTAGCAACCGATACACCACCTCCAAAGGCCGTCACGATCTTGTGGAGCGCGACAACCAGCCACTAGGGCTCCCGTCCCGCAAGCAATCAAGAACTAGCAAGAACAAGGAAACAAGCACTGAATTTGCAAGATGAAATTGAAAGCCTCAAACTGAATCTTATGATGAGTGGGGTTCAAGACAAGGAGACGGGCGGCTGGATCAGCACACGCGCACCTACAAGCAAGTAGCAAAGGCTAAACTTGATCTAAACAAAACCCAAGTGTTCCTGGTGGCGGCTAAGGGGTATATGACGTGTGGAGGACGACCACAAGAGAGTTTGGGTCGTGCTCCAACCCTAGGACAGCGTCCCTCTTGGACTCTAAACGATACAAGCCCATTGGGCTAACTTAAGGTGGCGCAGCACCCTGGACAGAATAGACCTCTCGGTGATTTTTGGACTGTTGACGCCGTTTCTGAGCAGGTATGAGTATGAGGTCAGATCCGTATGAAAGTAGACTTTATTAGCTTTCCAACAAGTCCAGAATCACCCCAATCCGACTCAGTATGTAACCGTGGCGACCGGCGACCGTCCAGCCTACGCGAGTTGGAGATGTGCTGTCTCCAAGATCTAAACAGAATCAAGCCTAAGAAGGTCCTTTTCCCTTCGGTCTTCTCTTGAATGGAACTCCTAGGTGACGTGGGTCTTGTGGAACTCGTTTGGACCGTTAGTGTTAGTGTCGGTGCAAGATAATTGCACGTTTGCGCCAAACATACCATAGGCTTAGACATCGTTTTTAACGCACCGATGGTTCTCCTAGGTGACGAGGCTCAAGTGGAAGCTCGTTTCAGTCCGTTTGGAGATAGTGCTAATCTTGACGCAAGATAGGTGCCCGTTTGCACACCGAACGTACCATAGGCTCGAGATCATTTTGGTCGCACCGGATGGAACTCCTAGGTGACGTGGGTCATGTGAAATCTCATTTCGGTCTGTTTGGAGACAGTGTTGGCGTCGGTTCAATATAGTTGCACGCTTTGCGTGGAACGTACCATAGGCTTGGAAATCGGTTTGGATGCACCCGGTGGAACTCCTAGGTGACGTTGGTCTTGTGGAAACTTGTTTCGGTCCGTTTGGAGATAGTGCTAGTGTCGGTCCAAGATAGATGCACGGTTTGCGCCAAACGTACCATAGGCTTAGACAGCGTTATTAACGCACCGATGGTACTCTTAGGTGACGAGGCTCAAGTGGAAGCTCATTTCAGTCCGTGTGGAGATAGTGCTAATCTTGGCGCAAAGATAGGTGCGCGTTTTGCCTTAACGTACCATAGGCTCGGAGATCATTTTGGAGGCACCTGATGGAACTCCTAGGTGACGTGGGTCATGTGGAATCTCATTTTGGTCTATTTGGAGACAGTGTTCGCGTTGGTGCCATATAGGTGCACGGTTTGCGCCGAACGTACCATAGGCTCGGAAATCGGTTTGGACACAGCCGATGGAACTCCTAGGTGACGTGGGTCTTGTGGAATCCTGTTTCGGACCGTTTGGAGATAGTGTTAGTGTCGGTGCAAGATAGGTGCACGGTTTGCGCCAAACGTACCATAGGCTTAGACATCGTTTTTAACGCACCGATGGTTCTCCTAGGTGACGAGGCTCAAGTGGAAGCTCGTTTCAGTCCGTGTGGAGAAAGTGCTAATCTTGACGCAAGATAGGTGCGCGGTTTGCAGAAACGTACCATAGGCTCGGAGATTATTTTGGTCGCACCGGATGGAACTCCTAGGTGACGTGGGTCATGTGAAATCTCATTTCGGTCTGTTTGGAGACAGTGTTGGCGTCGGTGCAATATAGTTGCACGCTTTGCGTCGAACGTACCATAGGCTTGGAAATCGGTTTGGATGCACCCGGTGGAACTCCTAGGTGACGTTGGTCTTGTGGAAACTTGTTTCGGTCCGTTTGGAGATAGTGCTAGTGTCGGTCCAAGATAGATGCACGGTTTGCGCCAAACGTACCATAGGCTTAGACAGCGTTATTAACGCACCGATGGTACTCTTAGGTGACGAGGCTCAAGTGGAAGCTCATTTCAGTCCGTGTGGAGATAGTGCTAATCTTGACGCAAGATAGGTGCGCGGTTTGCGCCGAACGTACCATAGGCTCGGAGATCATTTTGGAGGCACCTGATGGAACTCCTAGGTGACGTGGGTCATGTGGAATCTCATTTTGGTCTATTTGGAGACAGTGTTCACGTTGGTGCCATATAGGTGCACGGTTTGCGCCGAACGTACCATAGGCTCGGAAATCGGTTTGGACACAGCCGATGGAACTCCTAGGTGACGTGGGTCTTGTGGAATCTGTTTGGACCGTTTGGAGATAGTGTTAGTGTCGGTGCAAGATAGGTGCACGGTTTGCGCCAAACGTACCATAGGCTTAGACATCGTTTTTAACGCACCGATGGTTCTCCTAGGTGACGAGGCTCAAGTGGAAGCTCATTTCAGTCCGTGTGGAGATAGTGCTAATCTTGACGCAAGATAGGTGCGCGGTTTGCGCCGAACGTACCATAGGCTCGGAGATCATTTTGGACGCACCGGATGGAACTCCTAGGTGACGTGGGTCATGTGAAATCTCATTTTGGTCTGTTTGGAGACAGTGTTGGCGTTGGTGCAATATAGTTGCACGCTTTGCGTCGAACGTACCATAGGCTTGGAAATCGGTTTGGATGCACCCGATGGAACTCCTAGGTGACGTTGGTCTTGTGGAAACTTGTTTCGGTCCGTTTGGAGATAGTGCTAGTGTCGGTCCAAGATAGATGCACGGTTTGCGCCAAACGTACCATAGGCTTAGACAGCGTTATTAACGCACCGATGGTACTCTTAGGTGACGAGGCTCAAGTGGAAGCTCATTTCAGTCCGTGTGGAGATAGTGCTAATCTTGACGCAAGATAGGTGCGCGGTTTGCGCCGAACGTACCATAGGCTCGGAGATCATTTTGGAGGCACCTGATGGAACTCCTAGGTGACGTGGGTCATGTGGAATCTCATTTTGGTCTATTTGGAGACAGTGTTCGCGTTGGTGCCATATAGGTGCACGGTTTGCGCCGAACGTACCATAGGCTCGGAAATCGGTTTGGACACAGCCGATGGAACTCCTAGGTGACGTGGGTCTTGTGGAATCCTGTTTCGGACCGTTTGGAGATAGTGTTAGTGTCGGTGCAAGATAGGTGCACGGTTTGCGCCAAACCTACCATAGGATTAGACATCGTTTTTAACGCACTGATGGTTCTCCTAGGTGACGAGGCTCAAGTGGAAGCTCGTTTCAGTCCGTGTGGAGAAAGTGCTAATCTTGACGCAAGATAGGTGCGCGGTTTGCACCGAACGTACCATAGGCTCGGAGATTATTTTGGTCGCACCGGATGGAACTCCTAGGTGACGTGGGTCATGTGAAATCTCATTTCGGTCTGTTTGGAGACAGTGTTGGCGTCGGTGCAATATAGTTGCACGCTTTGCGTCGAACGTACCATAGGCTTGGAAATCGGTTTGGATGCACCCGGTGGAACTCCTAGGTGACGTTGGTCTTGTGGAAACTTGTTTCGGTCCGTTTGGAGATAGTGCTAGTGTCGGTCCAAGATAGATGCACGGTTTGCGCCAAACGTACCATAGGCTTAGACAGCGTTATTAACGCACCGATGGTACTCTTTAGGTGACGAGGCTCAAGTGGAAGCTCATTTCAGTCCGTGTGGAGATAGTGCTAATCTTGACGCAAGATAGGTGCGCGGTTTGCGCCGAACGTACCATAGGCTCGGAGATCATTTTGGAGGCACCTGATGGAACTCCTAGGTGACGTGGGTCATGTGGAATCTCATTTTGGTCTATTTGGAGACAGTGTTCGCGTTGGTGCCATATAGGTGCACGGTTTGCGCCGAACGTACCATAGGCTCGGAAATCGGTTTGGACACAGCCGATGGAACTCCTAGGTGACGTGGGTCTTGTGGAATCCTGTTTTGGACCGTTTGGAGATAGTGTTAGTGTCGGTGCAAGATAGGTGCACGGTTTGCGCCAAACCTACCATAGGATTAGACATCGTTTTTAACGCACTGATGGTTCTCCTAGGTGACGAGGCTCAAGTGGAAGCTCGTTTCAGTCCGTGTGGAGAAAGTGCTAATCTTGACGCAAGATAGGTGCGCGGTTTGCGCAGAACGTACCATAGGCTCGGAGATTATTTTGGTCGCACCGGATGGAACTCCTAGGTGACGTGGGTCATGTGAAATCTCATTTCGGTCTGTTTGGAGACAGTGTTGGCGTCGGTGCAATATAGTTGCACGCTTTGCGTCGAACGTACCATAGGCTTGGAAATCGGTTTGGATGCACCCGGTGGAACTCCTAGGTGACGTTGGTCTTGTGGAAACTTGTTTCGGTCCGTTTGGAGATAGTGCTAGTGTCGGTCCAAGATAGATGCACGGTTTGCGCCAAACGTACCATAGGCTTAGACAGCGTTATTAACGCACCGATGGTACTCTTAGGTGACGAGGCTCAAGTGGAAGCTCATTTCAGTCCGTGTGGAGATAGTGCTAATCTTGACGCAAGATAGGTGCGCGGTTTGCGCCGAACGTACCATAGGCTCGGAGATCATTTTGGAGGCACCTGATGGAACTCCTAGGTGACGTGGGTCATGTGGAATCTCATTTTGGTCTATTTGGAGACAGTGTTCGCGTTGGTGCCATATAGGTGCACGGTTTGCGCCGAACGTACCATAGGCTCGGAAATCGGTTTGGACACAGCCGATGGAACTCCTAGGTGACGTGGGTCTTGTGGAATCCTGTTTCGGACCGTTTGGAGATAGTGTTAGTGTCGGTGCAAGATAGGTGCACGGTTTGCGCCAAACGTACCATAGGCTTAGACATCGTTTTTAACGCACCGATGGTTCTCCTAGGTGACGAGTCTCAAATGGAAGCTCGTTTCAGTCCGTGTGGAGAAAGTGCTAATCTTGACGCAAGATAGGTGCGCGGTTTGCGCCGAACGTACCATAGGCTCGGAGATTATTTTGGTCACACCAGATGGAACTCCTAGGTGACGTGGGTCATGTGAAATCTCATTTCTGTCTGTTTGGAGACAGTGTTGGCGTTGGTGCAATATAGTTGCACGCTTTGCGTCGAACGTACCATAGGCTTGGAAATCGGTTTGGACGCACCCGATGGAACTCCTAGGTGACGTTGGTCTTGTGGAAACTTGTTTCGGTCCGTTTGGAGATAGTGCTAGTGTCGGTCCAAGATAGATGCACGGTTTGCGCCAAACGTACCATAGGCTTAGACAGCGTTATTAACGCACCGATGGTACTCTTAGGTGACGAGGCTCAAGTGGAAGCTCATTTCAGTCCGTGTGGAGATAGTGCTAATCTTGGCGCAAGATAGGTGCGCGCGTTTGCTTGAACGTACCATAGGCTCGGAGATCATTTTGGAGGCACCTGATGGAACTCCTAGGTGACGTGGGTCATGTGGAATCTCATTTTGGTCTATTTGGAGACAGTGTTGGCGTTGGTGCCATATAGGTGACGCAGTTTGCGCGCCGAACGTACCATAGGCTCGGAAATCGGTTTGGACACAGCCGATGGAACTCCTAGGTGACGTGGGTCTTGTGGAATCCTGTTTCGTGACCGTTTGGAGATAGTGTTAGTGTCGGTGCAAGATGGGTGCACGGTTTGCGCCAAACCTACCATAGGATTAGACATCGTTTTTAACGCACTGATGGTTCTCCTAGGTGACGAGGCTCAAGTGGAAGCTCGTTTCAGTCCGTGTGGAGAAAGTGCTAATCTTGACGCAAGATAGGTGCGCGGTTTGCGCAGAACGTACCATAGGCTCGGAGATTATTTTGGTCGCACCGGATGGAACTCCTAGGTGACGTGGGTCATGTGAAATCTCATTTCGGTCTGTTTGGAGACAGTGTTGGCATCGGTGCAATATAGTTGCACGCTTTGCGTCGAACGTACCATAGGCTTGAAAATCGGTTTGGATGCACCCGGTGGAACTCCTAGGTGACGTTGGTCTTGTGGAAACTTGTTTCGGTCCGTTTGGAGATAGTGCTAGTGTCGGTCCAAGATAGATGGACGGTTTGCGCCAAACGTACCATAGGCTTAGACAGCGTTATTAACGCACCGATGGTACTCTTAGGTGACGAGGCTCAAGTGGAAGCTCATTTCAGTCCGTGTGGAGATAGTGCTAATCTTGACGCAAGATAGGTGCGCGGTTTGCGCCGAACGTACCATAGGCTCGGAGATCATTTTGGAGGCACGTGATGGAACTCCTAGGTGACGTGGGTCATGTGGAATCTCATTTTGGTCTATTTGGAGACAGTGTTCGCGTTGGTGCCATATAGGTGCACGGTTTGCGCCGAACGTACAATAGGCTCAGAAATCAGTTTGGACACAGCTGATGGAAGTCCTAGGTGACGTGGGTCTTGTGGAATCCTGTTTTAGACCATTTGGAGATAGTGTTAGTGTCGGTGCAGGATAGGTGCACGGTTTGCGCCAAACGTACCATAGGCTTAGACATCGTTTTTAACGCACCGATGGTTCTCCTAGGTGACGAGGCTCAAGTGGAAGCTCGTTTCAGTCCGTGTGGAGAAAGTGCTAATCTTGACGCAAGATAGGTGCGCGGTTTGCACCGAACGTACCATAGGCTCTGAGATTATTTTGGTCGCACCGGATGGAACTCCTTGGTGACGTGGGTCATGTGAAATCTCATTTCAGTCTGTTTGGAGACAGTGTTGGCGTTGGTGCAATATAGTTGCACGCTTTGCGTCGAACGTACCATAGGCTTGGAAATCGGTTTGGATGCACCCGGTGGAACTCCTAGGTGACGTTGGTCTTGTGGAAACTTGTTTCGGTCCGTTTGGAGACAGTGCTAGTGTCGGTCCAAGATAGATGGACGGTTTGCGCCAAACGTACCATAGGCTTAGACAGCGTTATTAACGCACCGATGGTACTCTTAGGTGACGAGGCTCAAGTGGAAGCTCATTTCAGTCCGTGTGGAGATAGTGCTAATCTTGACGCAAGATAGGTGCGCGGTTTGCGCCGAACGTACCATAGGCTCGGAGATCATTTTGGAGGCACGTGATGGAACTCCTAGGTGACGTGGGTCATGTGGAATCTCATTTTGGTCTATTTGGAGACAGTGTTCGCGTTGGTGCCATATAGGTGCACGGTTTGCGCCGAACGTACCATAGGCTCGGAAATCGGTTTGGACACAGCCGATGGAACTCCTAGGTGACGTGGGTCTTGTGGAATCCTGTTTCGGACCGTTTGGAGATAGTGTTAGTGTCGGTGCAAGATGGGTGCACGGTTTGCGCCAAACCTACCATAGGATTAGACATCGTTTTTAACGCACTGATGGTTCTCCTAGGTGACGAGGCTCAAGTGGAAGCTCGTTTCAGTCCGTTTGGAGATAGTGCTAATCTTGACGCAAGATAGGTGCCCGGTTTGCACCGAACGTACCATAGGCTCTGAGATCATTTTGGTCACACCGGATGGAACTCCTAGGTGACGTGGGTCATGTGAAATCTCATTTCGGTCTGTTTGGAGACAGTGTTGGCATCGGTGCAATATAGTTGCACGCTTTGCGTCGAACGTACCATAGGCTTGAAAATCGGTTTGGATGCACCCGGTGGAACTCCTAGGTGACGTTGGTCTTGTGGAAACTTGTTTCGGTCCGTTTGGAGATAGTGCTAGTGTCGGTCCAAGATAGATGCACGGTTTGCGCCAAACGTACCATAGGCTTAGACAGCGTTATTAACGCACCGATGGTACTCTTAGGTGACGAGGCTCAAGTGGAAGCTCATTTCAGTCCGTGTGGAGATAGTGCTAATCTTGACGCAAGATAGGTGCGCGGTTTGCGCCGAACGTACCATAGGCTCGGAGATCATTTTGGAGGCACCTGATGGAACTCCTAGGTGACGTGGGTCATGTGGAATCTCATTTTGGTCATTTTGGAGACAGTGTTCGCGTTGGTGCCATATAGGTGCACGGTTTGCGCCGAACGTACCATAGGCTCGGAAATCGGTTTGGACACAGCCGATGGAACTCCTAGGTGACGTGGGTCTTGTGGAATCCTGTTTCGGACCGTTTGGAGATAGTGTTAGTGTCGGTGCAAGATAGGTGCACGGTTTGCGCCAAACGTACCATAGGCTTAGACATTGTTTTTAACGCACCGATGGTTCTCCTTGGTGACGAGGCTCAAATGGAAGCTCGTTTCAGTCCGTTTGGAGATAGTGCTAATCTTTACGCAAGATAGGTGCCCGGTTTGCACCGAACGTACCATAGGCTCTGAGATCATTTTGGTCACACCGGATGGAACTCCTAGGTGACGTGGGTCATGTGAAATCTCATTTCGGTCTGTTTGGAGACAGTGTTGGCATCGGTGCAATATAGTTGCACGCTTTGCGTCGAACGTACCATAGGCTTGAAAATCGGTTTGGATGCACCCGGTGGAACTCCTAGGTGACGTTGGTCTTGTGGAAACTTTTTTCGGTCCGTTTGGAGATAGTGCTAGTGTCGGTCCAAGATAGATGCACGGTTTGCGCCAAACGTACCATAGGCTTAGACATCGCGTTTTTAACGCATGGATGGTACTCTTAGGTGACGAGGCTCAAGTGGAAGCTCATTTCAGTCCGTGTGGAGATAGTGCTAATCTTGACGCAAGATAGGTGCGCGGTTTGCGCCGAACGTACCATAGGCTCGGAGATCATTTTGGAGGCACCTGATGGAACTCCTAGGTGACGTGGGTCATGTGGAATCTCATTTTGGTCTATTTGGAGACAGTGTTCGCGTTGGTGCCATATAGGTGCACGGTTTGCGCCGAACGTACCATAGGCTCGGAAATCGGTTTGGACACAGCCGATGGAACTCCTAGGTGACGTGGGTCTTGTGGAATCCTGTTTGGACCGTTTGGAGATAGTGTTAGTGTCGGTGCAAGATAGGTGCACGGTTTGCGCCAAAACGTACCATAGGCTTAGACATCGTTTTTAACGCACCGATGGTTCTCCTAGGTGACGAGGCTCAAGTGGAAGCTCATTTCAGTCCGTGTGGAGATAGTGCTAATCTTGGCGCAAGATAGGTGCGCGGTTTTGCATTGAACGTACCATAGGCTCTCGAGATCATTTTGGTCGCACCTGATGGAACTCCTAGGTGACGTGGGTCATGTGAAATCTCATTTTGGTCTGTTTGGAGACAGTGTTGGCGTCGGTGCAATATAGTTGCACGCTTTGCGTCGAACGCGTACCATAGGCTTGGAAATCGGTTTGGATGCACCGATGGAACTCCTAGGTGACGTTGGTCTTGTGGAAACTTGTTTGATCCGTTTGGAGATAGTGCTAGTGTCGGTCCAAGATAGATGCACGGTTTGCGCCAAAAGCGTACCATAGGCTTAGACATCGTTTTTAACGCACCGATGGTACTCTTAGGTGACGAGGCTCAAGTGGAAGCTCATTTCAGTCCGTGTGGAGATAGTGCTAATCTTGGCGCAAGATAGGTGCGCGGCGTTTGCGCCGAACGTACCATAGGCTCGGAGATCATTTTGGAGGCACCTGATGGAACTCCTAGGTGACGTGGGTCATGTGGAATCTCATTTTGGTCTATTTGGAGACAGTGTTCGCGTTGGTGCCATATAGGTGCACGGTTTTGCGCGCCGACGTACCATAGGCTCGGAAATCGGTTTGGACACAGCCGATGGAACTCCTAGGTGACGTGGGTCTTGTGGAATCTGTTTTCGACCGTTTGGAGATAGTGTTAGTGTCGGTGCAAGAGATAGGTGCACGGTTTGCGCCAAACGTACCATAGGCTTAGACATCGTTTTAACGCACCGATGGTTCTCCTAGGTGACGAGGCTCAAGTGGAAGCTCATTTCAGTCCGTGTGGAGATAGTGCTAATCTTGACGCAAGATAGGTGCGCGGTTTTGCACCGAGCGTACCATAGGCTCGGAGATCATTTTGGTACGCACCTGATGGAACTCCTAGGTGACGTGGGTCATGTGAAATCTCATTTTGGTCTGTTTGGAGACAGTGTTGGCGTCGGTGCAATATAGTTGCACGCTTTGCGTCGAACGTACCATAGGCTTGGAAATCGGTTTGGATGCACCGGTGGGAACTCCTAGGTGACGTTGGTCTTGTGGAAACTTGTTTGGTCCGTTTGGAGATAGTGCTAGTGTCGGTCCAAGATAGATGCACGGTTTTGCGCCAAACGTACCATAGGCTTAGACACAGCGCGTTAACGCACCGATGGTGGTACTCTAGGTGACGAGGCTCAAGTGGAAGCTCATTTCAGTCCGTGTGGAGATAGTGCTAATCTTGGCGCAAAGATAGGTGCGCGGTTTGCGCCCGAACGCACCATAGGCTCGGAGATCATTTTTTGGAGGCACCTGATGGAACTCCTAGGTGACGTGGGTCATGTGGAATCTCATTTTGGTCTATTTGGAGACAGTGTTGTCGTTGGTGCCATATAGGTGCACGGTTTTGCGCCGAACGTACCATAGGCTCGGAAATCGGTTTGGACACAGCCGATGGAACTCCTAGGTGACGTGGGTCTTGTGGAATCTGTTTGGACCCGTTTGGAGATAGTGTTAGTGTCGGTGTGAAGATAGGTGCACGGTTTGCGCCAAACGTACCATAGGCTTAGACATCGTTTTTTAACGCAACGATGGTTCTCCTAGGTGACGAGGCTCAAGTGGAAGCTCGTTCAGTCCGTGTGGAGATAGTGCTAATCTTGGCGCAAGATAGGTGCGCGCTTTGCGCCGAACGTACCATAGGCTCGGAGATCATTTTGGTCGCACACCGGATGGAACTCCTAGGTGACGTGGGTCATGTGAAATCTCATTTCGGTCTGTTTGGAGAGAGTGTTGGCGTCGGTGCAATATAGTTGCACGCTTTGCGTCGAAGCGTACCATAGGCTTGGAAATCGGTTTGGATGCACCGGTGATGGAACTCCTAGGTGACGTTGGTCTTGTGGAAACTTGTTTCGGGTCCGTTTGGAGATAGTGCTAGTGTCGGTCCAAGATAGATGCACGGTTTGCGCCAAACGTACCATACATAGGCTTAGACATAGATTTTTTAACGCACCGATGGTACTCTTAGGTGACGAGGCTCAAGTGGAAGCTCATTTCAGTCCGTGTGGAGATAGTGCTAATCTTGGCGCAAGATAGGTGCGCGGTTTGCTTGAAGCGTACCATAGGCTCGGAGATCATTTTGGAGGCACCTGATGGAACTCCTAGGTGACGGGTCATGTGGAATCTCATTTTGGTCTATTTGGAGACAGTGTTGGCGTTGGTGCCATATAGGTGCACGCGTTTGCGCCGAACGTACCATAGGCTCGGAAATCGGTTTGGACACAGCCGATGGAACTCCTAGGTGACGTGGGTCTTGTGGAATCCTGTTTTGGACCGTTTGGAGATAGTGTTAGTGTCGGTGCAAGATAGATGCACGGTTTTTAACGCCAAACGTACCATAGGCTTAGACATCGTTTTTTAACGCACCGATGGTTCTCCTAGGTGACGAGGCTCAAGTGGAAGCTCGTTTCAGTCCGTTCAGTCCGTGGAGAAAGTGCTAATCTTGGCGCAAAGATAGGTGCGCGTTTGCACCACGAACGTACCATAGGCTCGGAGATCATTTTGGTCGCACCGATGGAACTCCTAGGTGACGTGGGTCATGTGAAATCTCATTTTGGTCTGTTTGGAGACAGTGTTGTTGCGTCGGTGCAATATAGTTGCACGCTTTGCGTCGAACGTACCATAGGCTTGGAAATCGGTTTGGACGCCCCGATGGAACTCCTAGGTGACGTTGGTCTTGTGGAAACTTGTTTCGGTCCGTTTGGAGATAGTGCTAGTGTCGGTCCAAGATAGATGCACGGTTTGCGCCAAACGTACCATAGGCTTAGACAACGTTATTAACGCACCGATGGTACTCTTAGGTGACGAGGCTCAAGTGGAAGCTCATTTCAGTCCGTGTGGAGATAGTGCTAATCTTGACGCAAGATAGGTGCGCGGTTTGCGCCGAACGTACCATAGGCTCGGAGATCATTTTGGTGCACCTGATGGAACTCCTAGGTGACGTGGGTCATGTGGAATCTCATTTTGGTCTATTTGGAGACAGTGTTCGCGTTGGTGCCATATAGGTGCACGGTTTGCGCCGAACGTACCATAGGCTCGGAAATCGGTTTGGACACAGCCGATGGAACTCCTAGGTGACGTGGGTCTTGTGGAATCCTGTTTCGGACCGTTTGGAGATAGTGTTAGTGTCGGTGCAAGATAGGTGCACGGTTTGCGCCAAACGTACCATAGGCTTAGACATCGTTTTTAACGCACCGATGGTTCTCCTAGGTGACGAGGCTCAAGTGGAAGCTCGTTTCAGTCCGTTTGGAGATAGTGCTAATCTTGGCGCAAGATAGGTGCGCGGTTTGCATTTCAGTCCGAACGTACCATAGGCTCGGAGATCATTTTGGTTTGGACGCACCGGATGGAACTCCTAGGTGACGTGGGTCATGTGAAATCTCATTTCGGTCTGTTTGGAGACAGTGTTGGCGTCGGTGCAATATAGTTGCACGCTTTGCGTCAAACGTACCATAGGCTTGGAAATCGGTTTGGATGCACCGGATGGGAACTCCTAGGTGACGTTGGTCTTGTGGAAACTTGTTTCGGTCCGTTTGGAGATAGTGCTAGTGTCGGTCCAAGATAGATGCACGGTTTGCGCGCCAAACGTACCATAAACTTAGACATCGTTTTAACGCACCGATGGTACTCTTAGGTGACGAGGCTCAAGTGGAAGCTCATTTCAGTCCGTCCGTGTGGAGATAGTGCTAATCTTGACGCAAGATAGGTGCGCGGTTTGTGCCGAACGTACCATAGGCTCGGAGATCATTTTGGAGGCACCTGATGGAACTCCTAGGTGACGTGGGTCATGTGGAATCTCATTTTGGTCTATTTGGAGACAGTGTTCGCGTTGGTGCCATATAGGTGCACGGTTTGCGCCGAACGTACCATAGGCTCGGAAATCGGTTTGGACACAGCCGATGGAACTCCTAGGTGACGTGGGTCTTGTGGAATCCTGTTTCGGACCGTTTGGAGATAGTGTTAGTGTCGGTGCAAGATAGGTGCACGGTTTGCGCCAAACGTACCATAGGCTTAGACATCGTTTTTAACGCACCGATGGTTCTCCTAGGTGACGAGGCTCAAGTGGAAGCTCGTTTCAGTCCGTGTGGAGATAGTGCTAATCTTGACGCAAGATAGGTGCGCGGTTTGCGCCGAACGTACCATAGGCTCGGAGATTATTTTGGTCGCACCAGATGGAACTCCTAGGTGACGTGGGTCATGTGAAATCTCATTTCGGTCTGTTTGGAGACAGTGTTGGCGTCGGTGCAATATAGTTGCACGCTTTGCGTTTAACGCACCCATAGGCTTGGAAATCGGTTTGGATGCACCCGATGGAACTCCTAGGTGACGTTGGTCTTGTGGAAACTTGTTTCGGTCCGTTTGGAGATAGTGCTAGTGTCGGTCCAAGATAGATGCACGGTTTGCGCCAAACGTACCATAGGCTTAGACAGCGTTTTTAACGCACCGATGGTACTCTTAGGTGACGAGGCTCAAGTGGAAGCTCATTTCAGTCCGTGTGGAGATAGTGCTAATCTTGACGCAAGATAGGTGCGCGGTTTGCGCCGAACGTACCATAGGCTCGGAGATCATTTTGGAGGCACCTGATGGAACTCCTAGGTGACGTGGGTCATGTGGAATCTCATTTTGGTCTATTTGGAGACAGTTGGCGTTGGTGCCATATAGGTGCACGCGGTTTTGCGCCGAACGTACCATAGGCTCGGAAATCGGTTTGGACACAGCCGATGGAACTCCTAGGTGACGTGGGTCTTGTGGAATCTGTTTGGACCGTTTGGAGATAGTGTTAGTGTCGGTGCAAGATAGGTGCACGGTTTGCGCCAAACGTACCATAGGCTTAGACATCGTTTTTTAACGCACCGATGGTTCTCCTAGGTGACGAGGCTCAAGTGGAAGCTCGTTTCAGTCCGTGTGGAGATAGTGCTAATCTTGACGCAAGATAGGTGGTGCGGTTTGCACCGAACGTACCATAGGCTCGAGATTATTTTGGTACACCGGATGGAACTCCTAGGTGACGTGGGTCATGTGAAATCTCATTTTTGTCTGTTTTTGGAGACAGTGTTGGCGTCGGTGCAATATAGTTGCACGCTTTGCGCGAACGCGTACCATAGGCTTGGAAATCGGTTTGGATGCACCGATGGAACTCCTAGGTGACGTTGGTCTTGTGGAAACTTGTTTCGGTCCCGTTTGGAGATAGTGCTAGTGTCGGTCCAAGATAGATGCACGGTTTGCGCCAAACGTACCATAAACTTAGACATCGTTATTAACGCACCGATGGTACTCTTAGGTGACGAGGCTCAAGTGGAAGCTCATTTCAGTCCGTGTGGAGATAGTGCTAATCTTGGCGCAAGATAGGTGCGCGGTTTGCGCCGAAACGAACGTACCATAGGCTCGAGAGATCATTTTGGAGGCACCTGATGGAACTCCTAGGTGACGTGGGTCATGTGGAATCTCATTTTGGTCTATTTGGAGACAGTGTTGGCGTTGGTGCCATATAGGTGCACGGTTTTGCGCGAACGTACCATAGGCTCGGAAATCGGTTTGGACACAGCCGATGGAACTCCTAGGTGACGTGGGTCTTGTGGAATCCTGTTTCGGACCGTTTGGAGATAGTGTTAGTGTCGGTGCAAGATAGGTGCACGGTTTGCGCCAAAAACGTACCATAGGCTTAAGACATCGTTTTTTAACGCACCGATGGTTCTCCTAGGTGACGAGGCTCAAGTGGAAGCTCATTTCAGTCCGTGTGGAGATAGTGCTAATCTTGGCGCAAGATAGGTGCGCGGTTTGCGCCCGAACGTACCATAGGCTCGGAGATCATTTTGGTAGCACACCGGATGGAACTCCTAGGTGACGTGGGTCATGTGAAATCTCATTTTGGTCTGTTTGGAGAGAGTGTTGGCGTCGGTGCAATATAGTTGCACGCTTTGCGCGAACGCGTACCATAGGCTTGGAAATCGGTTTGGATGCACCGATGGAACTCCTAGGTGACGTTGGTCTTGTGGAAACTTGTTTTCGGTCCGTTTGGAGATAGTGCTAGTGTCGGTCCAAGATAGATGCACGGTTTGCGCCAAACGTACCATAGGCTTAGACATCGTTATTAACGCACCGATGGTACTCTTAGGTGACGAGGCTCAAGTGGAAGCTCATTTCAGTCCGTCCGTGGAGATAGTGCTGCTAATCTTGGCGCAAGATAGGTGCGCGGTTTTGCGCCGAGCGTACCATAGGCTCGGAGATCATTTTGGAGGCACCTGATGGAACTCCTAGGTGACGTGGGTCATGTGGAATCTCATTTTGGTCTATTTGGAGACAGTGTTGGCGTTGGTGCCATATAGGTTGCACGGTTTGCGCCGAACGTACCATAGGCTCGGAAAAATCGGTTTGGACACAGCCGATGGAACTCCTAGGTGACGTGGGTCTTGTGGAATCCTGTTTGGACCGTTTGGAGATAGTGTTAGTGTCGGTGCAAGATAGGTGCACGGTTTGCGCCAAACGTACCATAGGCTTAGACATCGTTTTTTAACGCACCGATGGTTCTCTTAGGTGACGAGGCTCAAGTGGAAGCTCGTTTCAGTCCGTGTGGAGATAGTGCTAATCTTGACGCAAGATAGGTGCGCGGTTTGCTCCGAACGTACCATAGGCTCGGAGATTTTTTGGTCACACGGATGGAACTCCTAGGAACTCCTAGGGTGACGTGGGTCATGTGAAATCTCATTTTGGTCTGTTTGGAGACAGTGTTGGCGTCGGTGCAATATAGTTGCACTTTTGTCGAACGTACCATAGGCTTGGAAATCGGTTTGGATGCACCGATGGAACTCCTAGGTGACGTTGGTCTTGTGGAAACTTGTTTGGTCCGTTTGGAGATAGTGCTAGTGTCGGTCCAAGATAGATGCACGGTTTTGCGCCAAAACGTACCATAGGGCTTAAACATCGTTTTTAACGCACCGATGGTACTCTTAGGTGACGAGGCTCAAGTGGAAGCTCATTTCAGTCCGTGTGGAGATAGTGCTAATCTTGACGCAAGATAGGTGCGCGGTTTGCGCCAAACGTACCATAGGCTCGGAGATCATTTTGGAGGCACCTGATGGAACTCCTAGGTGACGTGGGTCATGTGGAATCTCATTTTGGTCTATTTGGAGACAGTGTTCGCGTTGGTGCCATATAGGTGCAGCAGCTTGCACGGTTTTGCGCCGAACGCACCCATAGGCTCGAAAATCGGTTTGGACACACCGATGGAACTCCTAGGTGACGTGGGTCTTGTGGAATCCTGTTTCGGACCGTTTGGAGATAGTGTTAGTGTCGGTGCAAGATAGGTGCACGGTTTGCGCCAAACGTACCATAGGCTTAGACATCGTTTTTAACGCACCGATGGTTCTCCTAGGTGACGAGGCTCAAGTGGAAGCTCGTTTTTCCGTGTGGAGATAGTGCTAATCTTGGCGCAAGATAGGTGCGCGGTTTTTGCGAACGTACCATAGGCTCTGAGATCATTTTGGTCGCACCGATGGAACTCCTAGGTGACGTGGGTCATGTGAAATCTCATTTCGGTCTGTTTGGAGACAGTGTTGGCATCGGTGCAATATAGTTGCACGCTTTGCGTCGAAACGCGTACCATACCATAGGCTTGGAAATCGGTTTGGATGCACCGATGGAACTCCTAGGTGACGTTGGTCTTGTGGAAACTTGTTTGATCCGTTTGGAGATAGTGCTAGTGTCGGTCCAAGATAGATGCACGGTTTTGCGCCAAACGTACCATAGGCTTAGACAGCGTTATTAACGCACGCGATGGTACTCTTAGGTGACGAGGCTCAAGTGGAAGCTCATTTCAGTCCGTGTGGAGATAGTGCTAATCTTGACGCAAGATAGGTGCGCGGTTTGCGCCGAACGTACCATAGGCTCGGAGATCATTTTGGAGGCACCTGATGGAACTCCTAGGTGACGTGGGTCATGTGGAATCTCATTTTGGTCTATTTGGAGACAGTGTTCGCGTTGGTGCCATATAGGTGCACGGTTTGCGCCGAACGTACCATAGGCTCGGAAATCGGTTTGGACACAGCCGATGGAACTCCTAGGTGACGTGGGTCTTGTGGAATCCTGTTTCGGACCGTTTGGAGATAGTGTTAGTGTCGGTGCAAGATAGGTGCACGGTTTGCGCCAAACGTACCATAGGCTTAGACATCGTTTTTAACGCACCGATGGTTCTCCTAGGTGACGAGGCTCAAGTGGAAGCTCATTTCAGTCCGTGTGGAGATAGTGCTAATCTTGACGCAAGATAGGTGCGGTTTTGCACCAAACGTACCATAGGCTCGGAGATCATTTTGGTCGCACCGGATGGAACTCCTAGGTGGCGTGGGTCATGTGAAATCTCATTTTGGTCTGTTTGGAGACAGTGTTGGCGTCGGTGCAATATAGTTGCACGCTTTGCGTTTGCGCGAAACGTACCATAGGCTTGGAAATCGGTTTGGATGCACCGATGGAACTCCTAGGTGACGTTGGTCTTGTGGAAACTTGTTTTTGACCGTTTGGAGATAGTGCTAGTGTCGGTCCAAGATAGATGCACGGTTTGCGCCAAACGCACCATAGGCTTAGACATCGTTTTAACGCACCGATGGTACTCTTAGGTGACGAGGCTCAAGTGGAAGCTCATTTCAGTCCGTGTGGAGATAGTGCTAATCTTGGCGCAAAGATAGGTGTGCGCGGTTTGCGCCGAACGTACCATAGGCTCGGAGATCATTTTGGAGGCACCTGATGGAACTCCTAGGTGACGTGGGTCATGTGGAATCTCATTTTGGTCTATTTGGAGACAGTGTTCGCGTTGGTGCCATATAGGTGCACGGTTTGCGCCAAACGTACCATAGGCTCGGAAATCGGTTTGGACACAGCCGATGGAACTCCTAGGTGACGTGGGTCTTGTGGAATCCTGTTTCGGACCGTTTGGAGATAGTGTTAGTGTCGGTGCAAGATAGGTGCACGGTTTGCGCCAAACGTACCATAGGCTTAGACATCGTTTTTAACGCACCGATGGTTCTCCTAGGTGACGAGGCTCAAGTGGAAGCTCGTTTCAGTCCGTGTGGAGATAGTGCTAATCTTGACGCAAGATAGGTGCGCGGTTTGCACCGAACGTACCATAGGCTCGGAGATCATTTTGGTCGCACCGGATGGAACTCCTAGGTGACGTGGGTCATGTGAAATCTCATTTCGGTCTGTTTGGAGACAGTGTTGGCATCGGTGCAATATAGTTGCACGCTTTGCGTCGAACGTACCATAGGCTTGGAAATTGGTTTGGATGCAGCCGGTGGAACTCCTAGGTGACGTTGGTCTTGTGGAAACTTGTTTCGGTCCGTTAGGAGATAGTGCTAGTGTCGGTCCAAGATAGATGCACGGTTTGCGCCAAACGTACCATAGGCTTAGACAGCGTTATTAACGCACCGATGGTACTCTTAGGTGACGAGGCTCAAGTGGAAGCTCATTTCAGTCCGTGTGGAGATAGTGCTAATCTTGACGCAAGATAGGTGCGCGGTTTGCGCCGAACGTACCATAGGCTCGGAGATCATTTTGGAGGCACCTGATGGAACTCCTAGGTGACGTGGGTCATGTGAAATCTCATTTTGGTCTGTTTGGAGACAGTGTTGGCGTCGGTGCAATATAGTTGCACGCTTTGCGTGCGAAACGTACCATAGGCTTGGAAATCGGTTTGGATGCACCGGTGGAACTCCTAGGTGACGTTGGTCTTGTGGAAACTTGTTTCGGTCCGTTTGGAGATAGTGCTAGTGTCGTGTCGGTCCAAGATAGATGCACGGTTTGCGCCAAACGTACCATAGGCTTAGACATCGTTTTTAACGCACCGATGGTACTCTTAGGTGACGAGGCTCAAGTGGAAGCTCATTTCAGTCCGTGTGGAGATAGTGCTAATCTTGACGCAAGATAGGTGCGCGGTTTGCGCCGAACGTACCATAGGCTCGGAGATCATTTTGGAGGCACCTGATGGAACTCCTAGGTGACGTGGGTCATGTGGAATCTCATTTTGGTCTATTTGGAGACAGTGTTCGCGTTGGTGCCATATAGGTGCACGGTTTGCGCCGAACGTACCATAGGCTCGAAAATCGGTTTGGACACAGCCGATGGAACTCCTAGGTGACGTGGGTCTTGTGGAATCCTGTTTGGACCGTTTGGAGATAGTGTTAGTGTCGGTGCAAGATAGGTGCACGGTTTTGCGCCAAAACGTACCATAGGCTTAGACATCGTTTTTAACGCACCGATGGTTCTCTCTAGGTGACGAGGAGGCTCAAGTGGAAGCTCGTTTCAGTCCGTGTGGAGATAGTGCTAATCTTGACGCAAGATAGGTGCCGGTTTTGCGCCGAGCGTACCATAGGCTCGGAGATCATTTTGGTCGCACACCGATGGAACTCCTAGGTGACGTGGGTCATGTGAAATCTCATTTCGGTCTGTTTGGAGACAGTGTTGGCGTCGGTGCAATATAGTTGCACGCTTTGCGTCGAACGTACCATAGGCTTGGAAATCGGTTTGGATGCACCCGATGGAACTCCTAGGTGACGTTGGTCTTGTGGAAACTTGTTTCGGTCCGTTTGGAGATAGTGCTAGTGTCGGTCCAAGATAGATGCACGGTTTGCGCCAAACGTACCATAGGCTTAGACAGCGTTATTAACGCACCGATGGTACTCTTAGGTGACGAGGCTCAAGTGGAAGCTCATTTCAGTCCGTGTGGAGATAGTGCTAATCTTGACGCAAGATAGGTGCGCGGTTTGCGCCGAGCGCGTACCATAGGCTCGGAGATCATTTTGGAGGCACCTGATGGAACTCCTAGGTGACGTGGGTCATGTGGAATCTCATTTTGGTCTATTTGGAGACAGTGTTGGCGCGTTGGTGCCATATAGGTGCACGCGTTTGCGCGAAACGTACCATAGGCTCGGAAATCGGTTTGGACACAGCCGATGGAACTCCTAGGTGACGTGGGTCTTGTGGAATCTGTTTGGGACCGTTTGGAGATAGTGTTAGTGTCGGTTTGGCAAGATAGGTGCACGGTTTTGCGCCAAACGTACCATAGGCTTAGACATCGTTTTTAACGCACCGATGGTTCTCTTAGGTGGTGACGAGGCTCAAGTGGAAGCTCGTTTCAGTCCGTGTGGAGATAGTGCTAATCTTGGCGCAAGATAGGTGCGCGCGGTTTTGCACGAACGTACCATAGGCTCGGAGATCATTTTGGTCGCACCGGATGGAACTCCTAGGTGACGTGGGTCATGTGAAATCTCATTTTGGTCTGTCTGTTTGGAGACAGTGTTGGCGTCGGTGCAATATAGTTGCACGCTTTGCGTCGAACGTACCATAGGCTTGGAAATCGGTTTGGATGCACCGGTGGAACTCCTAGGTGACGTTGGTCTTGTGGAAACTTGTTTCGGTCCGTTAGGAGATAGTGCTAGTGTCGGTCCAAGATAGATGCACGGTTTTGCGCCAAACGTACCATAGGCTTAGACATCGTTTTTAACGCACCGATGGTACTCCTAGGTGACGAGGCTCAAGTGGAAGCTCATTTCAGTCTGTGTGGAGATAGTGCTAATCTTGACGCAAGATAGGTGCGCATTTTGCGCCGAACGTACCATAGGCTCGGAGATCATTTTGGACGCACCTGATGGAACTCCTACGTGACGTGGGTCATGTGGAATCTCATTTTGGTCTATTTGGAGACAGTGTTCGCGTTGGTGCCATATAGTTGCACGGTTTGCGCCGAACGTACCATAGGCTCGGAAATCGGTTTGGACACAGCCGATGGAACTCCTAGGTGACGTGGGTCTTGTGGAATCCTGTTTGGGACCGTTTGGAGATAGTGTTAGTGTCGGTGCAAGATAGGTGCACGCGGTTTACCATGCGCCAACACGTACCATAGGCTTAGACATCGTTTTTTTAACGCACCGATGGTACTCTCCTAGGTGACGAGGCTCAAGTGGAAGCTCGTTTCAGTCCGTGTGGAGAAAGTGCTAATCTTGGCGCAAGATAGGTGCCGCGGTTTGCACGCGAACGCGTACCATAGGCTCGGAGATCATTTTGGTCGCACCGGATGGAACTCCTAGGTGACGTGGGTCATGTGAAATCTCATTTTGGGTCTGTTTGGAGACAGTGTTGGCGTCGGTGCAATATAGTTGCACGCTTTGCGTCGAACGTACCATAGGCTTGGAAATCGGTTTGGATGCCCGATGGAACTCCTAGGTGACGTTGGTCTTGTGGAAACTTGTTTGGTCCGTTTGGAGATAGTGCTAGTGTCGGTCCAAGATCAAGATAGATGCACGGTTTTGCGCCAAACGTACCATAGGCTTAGACAGCGTTATTAACGCACCGATGGTACTCTTAGGTGACGAGGCTCAAGTGGAAGCTCATTTCAGTCCGTGTGGAGATAGTGCTAATCTTGGCGCAAGATAGGTGCGCGTTTTGCCGCGAGCGTACCATAGGCTCGGAGATCATTTTGGAGGCACCTGATGGAACTCCTAGGTGACGTGGGTCATGTGGAATCTCATTTTGGTCTATTTGGAGAGTGTTCGCGTTGGTGCCATATAGGTGCACGGTTTGCGCGCCGAACGTACCATAGGCTCGGAAATCGGTTTGGACACAGCCGATGGAACTCCTAGGTGACGTGGGTCTTGTGGAATCCTGTTTGGACCGTTTGGAGATAGTGTTAGTGTCGGTGCAAGATAGGTGCACGGTTTGCCAAAACGTACCATAGGCTTAGACATCGTTTTTAACGCACCGATGGTTCTCCTAGGTGACGAGGCTCAAGTGGAAGCTCGTTTCAGTCCGTGTGGAGAAGTGCTAATCTTGACGCAAAGATAGGTGCGCGGTTTTGCACCGAACGTACCATAGGCTCGGAGATTATTTTGGTCGCACCGGATGGAACTCCTAGGTGACGTGGGTCATGTGAAATCTCATTTCGGTCTGTTTGGAGAGAGTGTTGGCGTCGGTGCAATATAGTTGCACGCTTTGCGTCGAACGTACCATAGGCTTGGAAATCGGTTTGGATGCACCGGTGGAACTCCTAGGTGACGTTGGTCTTGTGGAAACTTGTTTGATCCGTTTGGAGATAGTGCTAGTGTCGGTCCAAGATAGATGCACGGT